>JACWBX010003759.1:0-41137 GCA_014622435.1 Polypedilum pembai
AATATTGACTGATTTGGAACCATATGTATTTGTTGGATTCATTTAATATTGAGCAATTAGTTAGAAAATTTATAAGCAGTGATAAGTTATGAAGAATTTAATTTTAAAAAGTTTTTGATGTGGAGTTAATTACCATTCTGAGACATGTAATAATCATAATGTTTATTGTACTTTCCCATATTTGGTATCAAATTGTGCGTAAAACTAATACCACTTTTGAAGGATTTTTGGATCAATTGTCGTCGATAATTCAAATAAGAAGTAAGACAAAGAACCTTTAAACTAAAACCACTTATTCAAGTCTTTAACAGACATATATTGTTCTTTTTAATACGTTTTGAAGCTTATTTATTGACTCTATAGAGCAGGTATAACATTTCATTTAAAATGATCATGATAAAGGAAGTTTTGAGCAGTTTCAAAAGGTTTTCCATCAATAAATCTTCCAGAAAATAACTATTCCATCAAAAAACTTTCCACTAGAAAATCTCCACCAGAAAATCCTTCCACAAAAAACTTTCCATCAAAAAATTTCCACCAGAAAATCCTTCCACCAGAAAATCCTTCCACCAGAAAATCTCCACCAAAAACACCATTGCCTTTTCAACTATGACGTCATTACAAAAATTATGTAGGCAGCCCAAAAGAGCTCAAATTCAATTTGAACTTTGATTTTTTTTCTTCCTTTTATAACTGGCAACACAAAAAAAAAATAAGATCGAGTTCATTTATTCATTCACAAATACAATGTTTTCTAATTAAAGTGACATGGCATTATTCCTACTCGTCCTCTATTCTACTATGAAATGCCTACAGAAATAGACATAGTATCAAAAGCGACAACAATGATGATGAGTATAATGATGATAATATAATTTAATTAAAAACTTTCTTCTCACTGGCTTCACAATTTCATTCAATCTCTATTTTGCGCGCTTTTTATCTTTTTTTGTGTTTGCCCTACCGACAAATGTGAAAACTTAAAAAACCTTTTATTACTAGTAACAGTATTGTGACATCTTTCTCTTGCTCTCAAGGCTGTCAAGGCTAAGAGCATCAAGTAAAATTTAATTTGATGACGCCAAATAATCTTTTTTCTTACAGGGGAAAACAGTTCTTAGAACTTGCTCTACAAGTGGAAAGGGAGGTCATAGATGGTCAAATTTCGCATTACATACACTCAGAAAATTTTGATAGTGAATTTGTAGTAAATTCATACAAAACTTCACTACTACATAGTTGAATTTTAGCTCACTAAAACATTAGTAAATTTAACTATGATTATAGTGAAGTTCGTTCAACTTTTAAAAAGTAAATTTTACTATCATTTTGTTATAAATTTTGACTTTTTAAATAGTAAATTTAACTTTGATTTTAGTAAATTAATTTTCGGAAAATTTACTAAAACAAAAGAAAAAATTTATTTTCCCAATTCACTTCAACTGATAGTGAGTGAATTTTACTTTTACCATAGCAAATTGTGGTCACCCATCTAAGTAAGAATTCTAATTGATGTTGCTTAACTTTGATGCTCTGCTTCGATGATAAATTTCTAAGTCGCTTTTTTTTCGCCTGAATGATGGATTGCAAAATTTCCTTTTAAACCTTTTTTGAATATAATCATTCTTCTAAAAACTAAAAACTTTTTGAATAGAATAAAAATTGAATATTCATTTCTTTTCATAAATTTACAATTAATATTAATTAAAAAAAATTAATTATACTTTTCTGATCATATGAATTTATTGTTTTTTCTCTTACTTCATCATAAAAAAATAAAATCAACTACCGTATAGCGATGAGCAAATAGCTTGCTATATAATAGTGAAGTTTTCATATTTTTTAGATATAAATTTACAGTAAATTATGTTTCACTTTTATCATAGTGAAAATTTACTTAACAAATAGTAAAATATATTGACTTTTCTTGTAGTGAATTTTCACTATGTGTAATGAAAAATATTTTTACGCGTTTACTAAACCATAAGTGAATTTCTACATCAAATAACTATTTAACTAGTAAATAGCATTTTTACTTTTTCCTTAGTGAAATTTTTTCTCTGAGTATACTATCTGAATAGCCTTATTATATTTTTCATAGAAATTATCGTTTGTAAATATTGAAAAAAGAATTATTTCATCAGAGCTATTTTTCCCCTTATTTGTTATCAATCTTATTAATAAATTAGGTTTCTGAGATCATCGTTATTTATTACAACGATAATATTAAAATAACTTTGAGTAACCATTTGTTGAAGAAAAATGTGAAAATAACTGCGACATAATAGTAATAGGCAAAAAGTTCGCGTTGTGTCACGATATTGGTTAAATTAAGTTTTTCCTTTCTATTGTTTGCAAATTTGAATTCATCGGTTTTTATAAATAACAAACGATACTAGCAATAATAATCAATTTGTTGAATGGCTCAAGACTTCTCATCAAATTTAAATTAAAAATTTATTTGACATTCTTGAGGTAAAATTTCGATGTTCGCTATCATCATCATGGCAAGAATAAGAATTTAATGATGATTACAAACTTTTCTGAACTGAAGCAATTAAGATTTAATTACCATCATAATGATTTCTTAATATTCTGCCGCTTTCGTTCTCATGAAATTTTTTTTAAATGCCGTTTTTGCTGTTCAGTGTTCAGCATACCTGCGTTTTTATGATGAAACGCTTCCTTCCATGCTTTGCTAAATCATTTACTATTCACCCTCGTGACACTGTGAGTATATATGTGCAACCTCAACACGGAACAATGACAATAAAATCTGACGCCGTGAAACTGAAGTTGCGATAAGCCTGTTTAAGTCTACCTTTCTCGCTCTCTTATTTATTGTCTCTCTTTTATACTTACAAACACAATTTTGCTTTTTTCTTCCATTCATTTCATTTGAACACTGTCGTCATCATCAACATCATCATGTTTCTTTTATATTTCTTTACACCTCGAGGAATTTCTCTGAGCTTTTTTATAAGAGCATTTTTGGATTAAAAATTTTTCACTTTGCTTTTAGCTGGCTGTCCTTTTTTGAATATCAACAAGTTTGTGTTTTGGATTAAATTTGTTTATATAGAAAGTCAATGAAGTTTTTGGAATTATTTGCTAGAATTTGTTTATATTAAGAACAAATGCGTTAATATCTAATCTAATTTATGACTTTTGCTTTTTCTTTCTTTTAAAATGAATAATATTTATTGTATGTCATAAACAAAAGAAAATGAAATTTAATATTCTTTGATATGTGAAAATTATTCAAGGCATTTTTCTTCTTTTCAATCATTTTTTCTTCAATTCTTTGATCACAAATGCACTCTTGCATTAGTAGCATTTCTTATTAGATGAACATTTGAGATATATAAAAGAAAGAATGCTTTTGTACTTCTCAACAAGTCTTTTCTTTCAAGCATCTTCTTGTGCACACCTCTAAGCTTTCTTTCGATTGTTGAATAACTTATTCATTTTTTTGTTTGTTCTTACTGGTATGAAGAAAAGAGGTAGAAATAATAACGATTGTCATTATAAAAGGAAAAGCTTGTCTAACAAACATTAAGGAAAGCTCTCAAACAGCCAGCACTCAAGATATCGATCTATCATGAAGACAAACATTCTAATGTCAATTTCAATCCATATAGAAACACCCTAGACTCGCTACTTCAATCATTATCTTTCACTTGAAATTGTGCGTGGTAGGCATTTTTATACCCAAAAGCTAAATTTATAAATTGATTGGAATTTTACACGATTTTGCATTTTGAATTAATGTAAATTTTAATTTACATTTTGATCAAAAATGTTTAAAAAATAATTTCTGAATCCTTTAAAAATTACAAAAAATGAATCCTAAAAAATTAGCATTTTGTATGAATAAATAAATGAAAATTTAAAAACTTTATGGGTAAAAAAACTTTACAAATTAAACTTTATCCAATACTCAAGAGAAAAGTGTTGAAAACACGATTGAATTTATGCACTTTGTACATTTATTTTTTCTTCTATTTAATTCCATTTCATTGAACCTCTATTTTATAGTGTGAAAGAAGCTAGAAGAGCACAAACTCGAGTGAATTGCAACAATTTGCTTTGATATTTTCCACTCAACTATATATCGAATAGAATGCAGTAAGTATCCTATTAATATTATCATGTTTCACATCTTTTGTTAAAGTTCTTTTTAAAGTAGTTTTCACTTATTATTAAATGAAATTTATTATTTAAGAATTTCAATTTTATGACTCAACTTTATATCTTGAGGTCAGATTTTCCACTAATCAAGCTGATTTGCCATGAAATGTAAAATCATAAATCGGTAGGCCAATAACTTTACTTCCGACAAGCATACAAAAATATTTTTTATATAGAACAGACCATACTAGAAATGAACATGTGCTATTTATCTTTAACCCAAAAAAGCACTCGAGCACAAGCAATGAAACGGAATAAAACGTGTTCAGTCGGAAAAAAAGAAATTCTAATGAAAATAATTTTTAAATATTGCATGAAAGTTCATTCGCAGTCGGCATCTTTAAGCTTTTATGGAAATTTATGGGGAATTTATGACTTGAACATATTTTTTCTTTATAACCATTTTGTTTGCTTGCAAAACAAGAAATTGTGCGTGTAAATGAAATTCAATTTATTGGTTGCTCTGCGCAAAGTGCCTTCAAAATTACCATTGTATCTTATCATACATTAATTTCTTTCTCATGTGAACAATTAAAGATGCAAATTGTGATAAGTTGAGTCAATTGGGGATACTTCAAATGGCATTTTAATGTCGTTCTTGGAGAGCAATTTAAACTTTAATGACATTCAAGAGAGAACCACAAAATGTGTCTCTTTCGGTTAGAGACTAGTAATTATAAATAAAAGCTTTCTATGCTTGCCTTGTGCCTAATGAAAAAGAGATTATGATGAATAAGCGATTATACTCGGTGTGCTGAAAGTTCATTATAAATTAGATCTTGGTTACACTCAAATTGACAACCATAAATTTTCTCATCGTTATTATAAAAAGAAAAAAGCTTCTTTTTATAGCTATTTTTCATTTCTCGTTCATTTGACAATTCTAATGATAATGTTGTGTGTTGTTAGACACATTGTGACATTAATAGTTCATCAATTTTCTACCTACATGAATATACATAAAAAAATATGATATTTCATCCTCTTATGAGTGATAAACAAGGAGAAATTTTTGTGGGCGAGTTCAGGTAAAATAATTAGTCATTAGCAACTTTGATTATAAATATCTAATTAGACAAAATATGATTTTCATTGAGGGTTTTTCCAAGAAATTCATAAAAAATTCAAAATTTCTTCCATATAAATTAAAAATTTATGCTACAGATTAAACGCATACAAGTCTGAAATCAAATAACAGAAGCTTTACAACTTTAGACCATAGCAGTCTTCCCTTGTATAATATTGTGAACAAAGATACTCGTTCATGACATTCAGAGAAATATAATATCGATGAGAAGAATAATGGAAGAAAAGTATTATTGATGATAATGTACAAATGGAGTAAGCTCTTTCTGATTAAAAATTCATTACATCAATATCGATCATCTCTCCACAGAATGTATGCGCGTTATAATAAGTATCAAGAAAAAGGAAGGAGCTAAACAATGAAAGTGGGGAGTTGGAGAAAAAATTGTCACCTTTCAATATGGACGATGGAATAGGGCGATAGATGGATAGACGAATAAGAAGAAAGGAGAATGAGTAATGATCTATTGATGATGGACAGTAAGTAGACAAGCGAGACCAAAACGTTTTTTTCTTCTTTCACACACTGCATTAATAAAAAATTATCAATATTTTTATTTAAAATAGCTCGCAACAATTGTTTCATTGTGACACAATTCTTTCACACTTTAGCTATGTTAGCATTTACTTACATGTTGTTGTTCTATTTTTAATCCAATTATAAATGAATGTCCCTTTACTGTAACTTATTTACACAAGGTTTCCTTCCTATCTTTCTCTGTTTGTCCCTCGATTAAAGTTTTAATAAAATAAAATTTGCATAAAAATTATTTCTTCATTATTCTTTATCATCACTTTTTCCAGCTATAAAGTATTAAATTTTTTTAATCCAATCAGAACAATCTGTGTCGCTTAATGAAAAATTACTTCACACTCGGCTGATTTCAATTTTTTTATCCCTCAAAATTTAATTTAATTTACATTTTACTATACGAGAGAAATTTTTGGGAAAAAGAGAAAAACACGAGACTAAAAACTTTTCTTTTTTTTCTCTTTCATTCCTTCATCTTCCACTCAACGAGTTAATTAAGTAGTTGTTATTTCTTCTCTCCTCATTTTAAACATAAATTGTTTGTGTGTTTGGTCTGTTGGAATTTTTTTTTCCTCAGTTAGCCACAATGTTTTGTTTAGACGATCTTAATTGCCTCACTCAATCGATTAATAGTCATAAAAGAATGTTTATCAGTAGAGAAGTGTTGTTTATTTATGATATTATCGGGGCGAAAATTTTCACAAAAAACACAGTTTTTTTGGAAGGATTATTGTATTGGACCTTGGGTATCATAAGAATAATTTTCACAAAATTTTTAATTTTTGGTTTTTGTCTTTATGAATTTTAAACACACGTTTTTTAGTGTTACTTTGAGAAAATGAAACCAATAAAAAATAGAAAATTGTTTGTATCTACACAGCAATTATCTACAATTTACAGACATGAAAACTAATTTCTTTCTTTTCTAAACATATACAATACACTGCTTCTAGCTATTTATTCCTTCAACGATAGACACAAAATCAAAAAGCACGTCTTCAAGCGTCGAATTCTGAAATCAAACTGTGCAGCATATAGTCTATGCAGCAGTGTAAAAAGTCTGAAAGGAAGGAAGAGCCTACGGTGTGTTTGATTCGAGCGGAGGGAAAATGTGCAGTAAGAGAGAAAATCGAGAGAGAATTTTCCGCAATTGAGAGAAAAATTTGAGAGAGCAAAAGAAGAGAAAATCAGCTGTGTTCACAACGTGTATACACAACACACTTCTTGTCTATTAAAAATAAATAATGATACAAAATATTTGTATAATTGGACTAAAAATGTTGGAAATTTTTCGTTTTGTGTCAAAACCTTTATCATTTTTTTTCGTCACATGTAGAAACGAATTGCTATGATATATCCATTAGTCATTCCTAATTGAGATTTACGTATGATATTTCATATACACGCTTGTGTAAAGGAGTGATATGAGTGCTGTGAACATTAAGTATAAAAAGCTTTAAGGATTTTAAAAATTTTTCAACGTATAAAATTTCAAATTAAAAAAGTACGTTAAAAAAGATATTTTTAATAAAAACTTATTTTGAAAATAAAGAAAAATTACACAAACAGATGTTCAATCGTAAATGTTGTGTAGCATAAAAAATTTGTCTCGCATCAGAATGTCACACATGAAATCATAATAATTTCTTCATAAAAACACATACACATCAGAGAAAGTGTAATGAAGCATAAAAAGGTAAAGGTAAGATTTGCGAGAAAAAAAGGTCCGAAAGCAAACTTTTTATTTAAACTTTATCAATTGACCTTTGCTTTTATCATTATCATTAGCATTTTAATTTTCCAGCTTTCTTCAATTAGTCAACATTTAGAAAAGTTTCATTTAACAATTTTTTAAACTAAAACTTGATGCGCAGCAATGCCATGAAGAAAAATGTCATGGAAACAAAACTTTCAAACGGAAAATATGATAAATGAGAACAGAAGGAGTAAGTGGAAGAGAAAATAAATCCTCACATAGGCAAACATTTCACATTTCGATTTTTGCTGTGAATTCATGCGTCAACAATATTTATTCATGTAGTAAATGATGATATATTAAATATGAGTGTAAAAAATTGATTTAAATACACTGTGACATCATGGGAATATAAATTGCAATCGATTGTATAAAAAAAATTAATCTTCAATGCAAAATTTGAATTGAAAAAATTAAAACAGCTGAAAGATATGAAAAATAATGAAGGAAATTTAATAAAATGAAAACTGATTACAAATTGAATTTTTTTAATAAAACTCAACTGAAAGCTTCATCTCACAATGTGTTAAAAATCCAAGTTGATAGATTTTATGCTCAGAGAAAAATTTTTCTCTTTCTTTTTTACTTTTGAGAAACAGCTGATTGTAAAGGAGAGTAGCATAGGAATTTTTTAAACATTTGCTCATAGATGGCATGATATTCGGTTGCTCATGTTTGGTAACTGACAATTTAAAAAATCTTTTTCTCTTATTTTTTTATCATGCATTCTTTTCATCTTTAGATGCATTTTAGAGGAAGTTTAAATTCACTTGTCGCCTAAAACTAAAACTCCAGACATTGCATTTTTATCTTTGAGAAAATGAGAGACATTTTTGTCATTTGCACGAAGCTACAAACTACTCAAAGTTCTCAGTTATTATTTCAATAAGATAAAAAATTTTTAAAAGATTTTATTGAATGAAATTTTGCTCCATAATAATTAAAATTGAAAAGAGTCAAATTTTTTACTAAAATTTTTTTTGCTTTCCTTCAAATTTAAGTTAGTCTTAAAAAATCTTCTTATGCCTCTCTTAAAAAATGAAAGAAATTTCAATAATAAGATTTTAAAATTCAATCAATTTCCCTTTACACATTTTAACACCAAATAAACTTAGCACACAAATATTCATTAAAAATGTCTCTTTAAATGCTTCCTGCGTCAATAAAAACGCATATTTTAAAAATTATAAAGAAGATCATATAAATAACACATCTCATAATTTTACTTGTCTCCTCCTTTTTACATACCTTTGGCAAAATGATGCACGTTTATATGCACCAAAATAAAGTGATGAATAATGAAGAATAAAAGAAAGAGAGAGTGAATGGGCTTGACAGTGATAAGATTGACATCAAGTTTTCAAGTTCAAGTAAAATAATAATAAACATGGTTTTTGAACTTTATTTTAAGAATAATTAATTAGATGAATTTTAAAATTTCTTTCATTTCTAACTTTTTTACTACAACTTCATTAACTCTCGATTACAGCATAAAAAAGTTCAACATAATAAAAAGAGAAATAAAAAGAGAGAAATGCGAGTGAAGAGAAAGAGAGAAGGTTCTGGTTAGATGAAGAAAGACAAAGCAAAAAGCAGAAATGAGCAGCGGTATATAAGAATCGTTGCTTGTTCTCAGTGAAAATTTATTTGCCTTCTCGGTCTCGTGCAGTGTACATCACTTATTCACTTGTGTTCGCAAAAAGAAATTACAAAACGTTTGAGTTTAATTTATTAACGAGTTAATATTGTATCATTAGATAAGAAGTCGTGTTTGTGTGTGAAAACAAAAAGTTCGCAGGACGACATAGCGACATAAAATGAGATTACAATATTTATCGTAAGAATTTACACTTACATAAATTTCATTTCAAGCAGTTAGCTCAGTGGGTGTTGATTCTTGCATTACTTATGCACTCCTTATAATTACACGTACATAAACAACATTCCACAATGATAGAATTAATCCCTAAAGCTTAAAATGAAGATAATTTATAGACTACAAGAATTAGATACACATCTATCTGAATAAAACTAGCTTTTTTGCCAATTAGTTTTCCACAAATTCTTCATCTTCTTTTGATTCTTTATGTTGATTTATGATTATCATTACATAAACTATTGCTTTTCATTGCAATCATCATTACTCATTGTATCGATTGTAAATTTTTTTACTAACAAGTTTTTATCAAATTGAATCTTCTTTTCTCAGAATATTTATAAAAGTTTTATTTTCATTTTGTCATACAATAAAAATATTTTTAAAAATTTCTAAAAATGCGCTAAAAGTAACTTTAAAATTGTTAACTTGAGGTATGAAAAAACTTTTATTTTCAAAGATCATGTTCTTATTCTTTTCTTTCTCTTTCTTTTCATGCTTCTCTATTCGTTCGCTTGTGCAAATGTTCTATGTTCGCTGCATATCTTTTAACAACAATAAGTTCTTTATTACTAGAACTAAGTTAGACGACGACGATACTCGTCATTGACTCGATTCCTTTTGTCTAGGTCAATAACGCGGTGTAGAACGAACATAAATGTGCACTAATAATTTACAATTATCCTTTGTTTTGCCATCATCGTTTATTAGCTAGAACCAACTATTGTGTTCTTCGCATCATAATTTTAACATTATGCTGGGTAGAATTTAACATAAAATATAGAATCAATATTTATGATAGAACATTTTCATTCCTCTTTCTTTCTTTCTTTCAATTTCTCTCTCTCTCTCTCTCCTGTTCGTCTTCTTTTACATCGGATGCAATTATCATTGATTGAAGATGAGTCGCTTTTCAGCTTCTTTCGTCCAAATTGAAGAATGAAATAGACTTGAAGCTATAATCACTCCTTCTAGCCTTTTTTTTTGCTGCTATTCAATGTGCGCGCAAAAAAACATGAACATGAGTACATAGGCATAGTGTAGAAAAGAAAGAGATAGAAGAAAACGGGAGATATGTTCAATGAACCCATTTTCATTAATTACATTTTTTTATAATATTTTAGCACATTAAATAAAATACGCTCTTTTTTAGTAAAACACATGAATGATGAGTTTGCGATTTCATGATGAATTGAGAATGATAGAAACAGTTAGGAGATTGTTTTTGATTTTTCTGAAATACACACACAAATTAGTAACGGTTTGTAAAGTGAAAGCTAATCAGAATTATTTCATCATGATTATGAAATTGCTAAATTGTGTTTAAATTAAAATTCATTCCGTTATAAAATTAAATTTTATTTCTTTTTTCCCATAGATTAACAATCATATTAGTGGTGAGTGGAATCGATGTGATATTTGCACAATTTAAAGTAATTAAAATGGATTCCTTGCGGTCACTTACATCTTCATCGCATGAGCGTAGTGCTGCTGCAGCATTGCATGGAAAGGGAAAGCTTTTGCGAGACAGTAATGTTACGGTAATACAAGTTTTGCCTCGAGAACGCATAAATAGAAGAGCTAATAAAATTACAAGACGCCGTGTGGAGTTGCCATCATCGCGATCATCAGATCTTGAAGTTCTTACATTAACGCCACTGACAAGGGATCAGACAGATGGTAAACTTATGAAACTTCATATCATAAATGTTCGTACAGGTAAAATACAGGACGCCATCATGCTGACAACTTCAAATAATGACGCTGCAGCTCGCCCCAAGTCAGGTGAGTTGTTTGATGAGTAAATTAAATGCAATTTCTATTCCATTTTATTTCTAACAGACGATATTAGTGGCAGTGACAAGAAGAAGGAAATCATACGTGTCCAGCCATTGCAGCAGCACTCAAATAAACCTGAATTGACATGGAACGAGATAAAAGTTAATAGTGGCAAGAATAGATATCCTCCCAAGCCATATAAATTGCGCAACAAATTTACCTCATCAAAGTGCAAATGCGAAGACACATCACGCATAGTCAATTGCAAGAAAATACAAATATCTATTGCACAATGTAAGAACAATCAGTTTATGTGCTGTTCTTCTGCATCATAATGCAAAAAGGAGAGAAAAAAAATATTATATGTGAATAGCTATCATTAAATTTACTATTTTTACTCTCTGTATGTCACTAATGATGTACACATTATCTGTAATAAAATTTCATTTAAAAATATCACTTAAATATTTTTGCTGTTTTTTTTTGTGTTGTGACTTTTAATTTCTAAGTATTATGTAATTTAATTAGGAGTTATAAGCTTCAATCTAAATAGCTCCTAGTATTCTCAAAATTTAAATAAATTAACTTTCAACATATTGAATTCTAGTGAATCTGGTTACATCAATAATTCATTATAAAAGCAATGAAGAAATTTAAGTTAACAAATCGTCAAATTTTGATGTTCACCAATAATTCAGTAGGGAATAACGAGCGAAAAATCTCCTGAATGTCAATTCAGATTTATTTTTGATGATTATTCTTGACTAATTAATGAGGTAATTTGTGATCCTAATTATGGGACGAATTAATTTCAGCTGTATTCAATTAAAAGCTCTAAAATGTTCTAGTAATCATACACTCAATTCAATCAATCGTCATTGTGTCTGTAAAAAGCAATTCAAGTGTTATAATCCTTTTTTTTTGTAAAATAATTTGTCAGTGTATTTGCACAAGAACAATCATATGAGAAGACAATAGCACGCTCAATATTGATACATGTAAATGTGAACTTCACTGATTGATTCTATTTTAGTTAAATAAAATTTGTTGCCAAGTACTGTAAGATAAAAAATAAAGAAGCCGCACAAGGAGACAATTAGAAATTTTTCTTCTTATATCATCACTTATTCAGTCTTTTTTCAGTTGCAAAACATTGCACAAGTGTGAGATTAAATTTTAGACGCATCAAATAATGCAGAGATAGAAATTAATCATGAGCGTGAAAATTTTTCGAATTCTTTCAATCGTCAGAAGGTAAGTGATGATAATTGATACTATTAAAAGACAATTAAATGAACGATTGAGAATTTTTTATACAAATAGCATAGATTTAAGGGGTAAATTTTTGAAAACTTTTTTATTCGTTAAAACTAAAAATTTTATTATAAAAAATAAAAACAAATTAAAAATCGAGACAGTATTATTATCACCTAAAAATATGATTTGCTTGTGAGTCAACTTGTTCAAAGAAAACTTGTTACTAAGGTTAAATGAAATACTTTTTTTAAGAAATTTACGTGGCTTATAATTCTATAGGATTTACTTAAGAGACTCTTAAAAATTATCAAAAAAAGATTTGTTATCAATAAATACATTAATGTTTTCAAAAGATTTTCTTCGCTAAGGAAATGAAATTTAAAATAACAAAACCACCTGAGCTATGCATCACTTCTTAATTAAGTGATTTTCAAGTACTATTTCTCATACAAATATTGCAACAAATAATTGATATGACATCAGCTCATACAAATTATCTTTTGTTTTCTCAAGTGGCACTCGACCGTATATCAATAAAAGAGACATGTAATTTTTATTCTCGAATTCATGAAGTATTCTAGTGATAAATTTTTGATAATTGAAAAACATTAGTAATTTGGGTTTATTTGAGTTAAATATTTTACTTAATATGACAAAATATTGAATAATTATTTGCTTTTTAAGCTAATTGTTTCAAAAGAGAAAATCTAGAATTTGTATAAAAAATTCTAGAATTCCAAAATTCAATCATATTTAAACAAAGAATATGAAATGAATGGAAACTTTATTTGATTACTTTAATAACCTTACATATTTGTTGAGATTTAATTGGAAATTTTTAATATTTTAGAAATTTCATAAAAGTTCTATTTTGAAAACATGTTATGTTATTTTAAAGATTTTATTTGATTGGTTATCATCATTTCTTTATTTCTTATAAATCAACTCCTTACTCAATCTTTATTAAATTGTTCCAGTGCGTAAACAAACGCAATGTTTTGATGCTAATTTTAGTTATTGTTTAAATGAACGCATATTACACTAAATAAGTTTACAATAATTTTCCAGGAAATGCTTTCAAATTTCATTTTAAACTTTGCCTCTGTTTACATTTGTTTTTTTTTTTTGCCAACTCATTTTGTCAGCATATTGACTACAGTGAATCGAAGAAGATTTATGTCTTATCACCTATGTAGTCTCAATAATCAACAATAAAATTTTAAGGTCTCGACACTTTCACGAATGAAGATTCACCAGAGACGATGTGAAGTTAAAAATAACATTCGACTATTATCAAAAATGAAGTTTAAATTTAGATTGATATTTCAGTGTTGTTCATATTTTGCCTTTTCAATTATCTTCATCACTTATCAAAAAAAGTAATCCGACGTCTGCTTTCGATAAGAAAATCTCAAGCTCCAAACAGATCAAGCAATCTTTTTGTAAGAGGTGAAAAAGTCCATAATATTTATTTGAGACACAGCAAAAATAAAAGAAACGAGCCTTAAAAATGACAACAAACAGAGAGATTAAATATTTTTTTTTTTATATTTCGAGTTCATATAACGAGAATAAGGCTCGAGAGAAAGATGACGAAAGGAACTCCAAAATTTCAAGCTTCTTATCTTATCGTGTGCGCGCTCATAAATGTGTTGTGCTGGATGAGTTCGCGACAACAAAGATAATAACAACTGCCGAAATATGTATTTGTTTTTCTTTAGTCGTTAACGACAAATTTAGTAAATAAAAATAAACATTATGTAAAAGCCTCTCCACTTGGCAACAAGCATTATCATCGTTAAGGCGTAAAAGAAGATAAAATGTCAATGCACGATGACGACACATTAAAACAAAAACTCTGTGTGGCGTGATCTTTTGTTGATGATTTTCTCTTCATCCATTGATGTTGACGATGTATAAATGTATTATAAGCTTTTTAATGGCCCCCAACGTGGACCTCATTTCCACTTATTTTCATGACTTCTTATCAGTTATTGGTCTGAAATGAAGATTAACAAAACATGATAAGAACATTGATGATGAACTTATGGCCATACTTCAAATTGTTTTATTTACAAGAATAAATTTTATTCAAAGGAAATGTCGTTGCCATATCGATTCGATGAACTTCGTAAATAAAATTTGGAGAGATAATTTTAAAATTAAATTTTATTTTTAAGCTCAAAGTGACTTCACTTTGTCAATATTTTAGCATAGCAACATTGACTTTAAATTTAAAAACAAAACAAAAGCTTAAGAAGATTAGGAAGATTGTTTATCAACAAAAAATGAAGCCAAGAATTTTGAAATTTGATAAATTTTCACCAATTAAAACCGCTTTATTTTTGTCTCATTTCAAAATAAGCCTACATTTTCTTTTCGCCTAGACTAAAGTCTATATTGATCATTTTGTGTGGACTTTATGCCACGCGCATAATGTATATAGACAGCAAAAATAATATTATTATTATTAAAATAGTTCATGCTTTTGCTCTCTATTTTATATTTCAATTTTTAATCTAAAAAAAATTTTTTGATAAGAAACTTTTGTGTCACGAATGAAAGAATTGTTGTGGAGGCTTGACTTTTTCTATGTAGTGGCTTGATTTACATGTTTTGGTTACAATGTTGTTATGTTAAATAAATATGTAGATCAATGTTAATTTTTCTTACAAAGAATATATTTGAAAAAATAAATTGTTTCATTTTCAAGTCACTGTTCGAATAATTGATCAAAAAAAAAGTAGACAGAACAAGAAATTACTTCCTTAAAAGATTAATAATTTGTGGCATGAATAAAAGGTTTAAAAGTTCAATAAAGGAAAGTTTGTCAAAATATTTCATCAATGTTTACAACTTATTTTCTATTAATAAATCGATCACAAGCAGAGACTGATAGTTGATAAACCTCATAATAAAGGAAGCTTTGCATCTTGTTATTGTTTCTACTTATTTCTAAGAGGAGAGTTTATTTGTGCCCCTGATTGAACAACACGTAAGAAATACACTCGAAAACAAGTAAGTGACGTGGTATTGTCAAGTAAAAGCATCGCGCATCTTAATCTTGACCTTACTTGATTCAAGAAGCGGACATATGTATGTCATCTTATCAAGATTGAAAGTCAAAAAAAGTTTCATAGTCCAGACGCTTTTGCGTCTTCTCTGAATCTATCGAATGTCATTTTATTGCTGACATATGTTGTGCCTGTTTACCAATTCATCTGTTATCATCATAGAACCTACCTCCGTCATTTTATAGTGCGTCACTAAAAGCATGCTGATGCTCTACAACTTTACTTTTAATAGCAATATTAAAAGCAACAATTTCGTAGTAGTCACAGCGGCACTTGCTATATGTGCTACATGTCGTAAAAATAGAACCAAAACAAGAAACTTCTCGCCTGTTTTTGTTGTTGCTTTGAGAGCAAAGAAAGAAAAGAAAAACAACAACAGCGTACATTCTTGGAGGCTCGTCTGAACTCGGCTTGTTATCGACACATGTTCGGCTCTCTCGCGCAACAATTTTCGTTGTCAATCGCTGATAACAACAAATTCTAGTATAAAAGGAGCATGTTGTGAGAGTCACAAATCATTCAAACAACTCAATTCAACAAAGCAAATCATAAAAATTTTATAAGAGAATTTCTCAAAAATTTTAAGCTAGAAGTTCTAGTTATAAAATGAGCAAAAAGCTTTAGTGAAAAAATCACAACAAACGCAAAAATTAATTGAAAATTCAAAAATTTCGAAGAAATTGCAAATTGTGAAAAATTATTCAAATAAATAAAAAACTCAAGAAATCAAGATGCCTCAACTCATTGAAAAAGTCTTTACCCCGTAAGTGTCACAAAAATCAAACAAAAACAAATTATTTTTAATAGATGATGCAATTTCATTTCAAGTTGTCTCATTCCCAAACAATAAAAACCCAAACGAGTTTTTTTTATGTCTAAAAATAACTCTAAATAAAATTTTTACTTATTTCCAATGTCACCTTGCTTATACTTACAGAATCCAAAAGAATGCTGGTCATTATACTACTACAACATCGACTCCAAGCAAATTCAATAATGTTCGCGGATATGATATCGTAAATGGTGACATTAACTCACTGCCATTGAAAGTCAAAAATTTCATTGAAGAATCGGCTCTTTTGTGTCAACCTGATAAAATTCACATTTGTGATGGAAGCGAAATTGAGAATGAAATTTTTACCAAGTCTCTTTTGAATGCTGGAACTTTGATTCCATTGCCAAAATATCAAAATTGCTATTTGGCTCGCACCAATCCAGCTGATGTCGCTCGTATTGAAAGCAAAACTTTTATCTGTACTCCACGCCGTGAACAAGCTGTTTGTACACCACGCCCAGGAATTCAAGGTACATTGGGAAATTGGATTAGCCCAAAGGAGTATGACGATGCAATCATGAATAGATTCCCAGGATGCATGAAAGGCCGTACTATGTATGTCGTTCCATTCTCAATGGGTCCCGTTGGAAGTCCATTGTCCAAGGTCGGAATTGAGATCACCGATTCTCAATATGTCGTTTGCTCAATGCGCATTATGACTCGTATGGGTTCACTTGTTATGGATGAAATAATCAAAAATAATGTGGACTTTGTCAAGTGCTTGCATTCAGTCGGCATGCCTGAGAGTGGTAAAGTCGCTATGGAATCATGGCCATGCGATCCAGATCGTGTTATCATTTTGCATAAGCCAGAAAACAATGAAATTGTTTCATACGGATCAGCTTATGGTGGAAATGCAATTTTGGGAAAAAAATGCTTCGCTCTTCGTATCGGCAGCACAATTGCACAAAAAGAAGGCTGGTTGGCTGAACATATGCTTATTCTTGGAGTTACATGCCCCAATGGTACAAAGAAATATATTGCTGCTGCTTTTCCATCAGCTTGTGGCAAAACAAATCTCGCTATGATGACACCAACATTGCCCGGCTACAAAATTGAATGTGTTGGCGATGACATTGCATGGATGAAATTTGATGCTCAGGGACAATTACGTGCAATCAATCCAGAAAATGGTTTCTTCGGTGTTGCACCAGGCACATCATTTGAGACAAATCCAAATGCCATGGAGACAGTAGTCAGAGATACAATTTTCACAAATGTTGCTTATACCTCAGATGGTGGTGTATTTTGGGAAGGTCTTGAAAGTACAATTAAACCAGGTGTCACAATCACTGATTGGTTAGGAAATCCATGGGAACTTGGTGTCAGTAAAACACCAGCAGCTCATCCCAATTCACGTTTCTGTTCTCCAGCAAGCAACTGCCCAATTATTGATGATAAGTGGGAAGATCCAGAAGGAGTCCCAATTTCAGCTATTTTATTCGGAGGCAGAAGACCAGAAGGAGTTCCACTTATTTACGAAGCTATGAATTGGAAACATGGTGTTTTTATTGGATCTGCAATGCGTTCAGAATCCACTGCCGCAGCCGAACATAAGGGAAAGGTCATCATGCACGACCCAATGGCAATGAGACCATTCTTTGGCTACAACTTTGGAAACTACTTGAAACACTGGCTTGAAATGGAAGAGCAGTGCGATAAACTTAATGGAACTATGCCAAAAGTGTTCCACGTCAACTGGTTCCGCAAGGACAAGAATGGAAAATTCTTGTGGCCAGGATATGGCGAGAATTCACGTGTTCTCGATTGGATCTTAAAGAGAATCGATGGCTTCGATTGCTATGATGAAACACCAATCGGTTATGTGCCAACACCAGAGTCTATGAGACTCGATAATCTTAAACCACAAATTAATTTGAAAGAACTTTTCTCAATAGAACGCGAGTTCTGGTTGAAGGAGGCTGAACAAATTCAAACTTATTACGATAATCAAGTCGGTAAAGATTTACCAAAAGAAATTCAGCAACAATTGAATGAACTTAAGGCTAGAGTTGAGAAAATGTAATAGATTAAACTTAGAGAAAAATATCTTAACTGGATTAAGATCTGTTTTTTTATGAATTAATTTAAAATTATTGTAAGACTCATTTAATAATTTAAATATTAGTGAATAAGATAAAAAATAAAAAAAATTCTTTTAAAAATTATTTGAATAATTTTCTTTATCTATTTGGAAATTTTCAGTTGAGAAATATTTATTAGAATCATTGAATATGAACTTTGAAACACACATTTTGAGTGAAATCAAAGTCTCATTTTAATATTTATTTAATAAATAAATGAAAAAAATGATGAGGTACTAACGAACTGATAAGCTGATCTATTACAATTATTATTCATTCAAGTTTTAACCAGAGTTGTTATGTAATTAAAAAATTTTTTAATAGTGTTCGGCAATATGCAGATAAAAAGAAGAATTATGCGCATAATTTTATATGAAAAAAACAAGAAGAAGAAGAAATTTATGCGCATAATTCTTAATCTTAACTGCATAATGCCAAATCCTAATTTTTAATTAATAAATTTCGTGAATTTAGTTATATATTTTCAATTGTTCAATGTCATTCAATAGTTGTAACATTTTTAACATAAACTAAAAGTTTTCAGTTATCAAGATAGAAAAAATTATTTTTGAGAAAATGCTCATCAATTTTTCTAAGTAAATAATTTTAATTGACGTAAACAGCAAGTGCCAGATAAGCGTGTGATACAATTTTTCTCTATTGTGACTAGCATAAAAACAAAAATGACTCATCCAGTTAGTGTTCAAAAAAAAGTCAATTAAATTTTTTATCACTCATTTTATGATTGACTTTGTGCATGATGTAAAAAGACAATCAATGCCAAATGATGTTCAATCTCATTTTTCCCTCACCTGTTGAATCATTTAGACATGTAGTTTTCATATCTCTGTTTTGATTTGTGGCAAAAATTTGTCAAAGCAAAAAATTAAATGACTCATAAATAAAGTCAGGAAAATTGAAAATTTTGTAATAAAAATATATCACACAATAAATCTTAAAGTTACAACAAGAAATAAAATGATATATTTGAAACATAATATTGTATCATACCGTTATAAGCCATACATAAAAGTTCTTTTGCATGCAACTGTTATTTGACAAAAATAATGCAATTTCTCCATCGTTAATCTAACTTTCAGCACAAATAAAAGAAAACTTGAAATTTTTTAAATGCGTAAATTTAATATTTCCATTGAGTCTCATCAAGCGAGAAGGTTGATAAAACCGCAAGCAAATTGTCATATGCAGTAGAATATTTACAACAGCAAGTTCAACCTTACACCTTCATAACATTCAACTTTTTATATATGCAGCTGTAAGTATGCACATAAAGTCTCAAAAATAAGAAAAGCAATAAATATTTTTTTTTTCTCTTTTACGCTCAACTTTTTCTTCAATTGCAAAATTAACGAAAAAAGCAGCAACACAACACAACAGCCAGAGAAAGAAGGAGAGACAGAGAGAAAAATATTCAATTTTTTTATACTTAGCGCTTGTAATAAGCCAGTCGATTGCGGTTATTCGATACGTTAAGTCGTGCCACTATCAGGTGAAAACGTGAATTGTTTGAATTAAATAAATTTTCAATGGAAAATTTCATTTATATTGAAAGTAAATTGCACGAAAATTCGAATTAATTAAGATTAATTTGTAATTTGTGAATTCAAGTGATCTTAATGAGTTGCAATAACAATATAAACTTTAAATAATTAAATAAATTTATTGATTTTAAGAGGTAAAAAAAGTTGTTGAATATTTGCATACTTGATAGACTTATTAATTGAATGTCTTTTAAAGATTCTAATTAGCTACTTCTTTTATTTATATATAAAACAAACAATATTAAATTTAAAAACAAGTTTAATCAGCTATTGATATCAAATTATTTCCATCTACATAAACCACAGAAGAGGGATTATATAACAAACGATCAATATAGGCAAACCCTGCATCAGCAATTTCCTATTGGAATTGCATGCATGCACATTAGTCCAATAAGAATTGCATACTCATTCATCATTATTTAAAGTAATTTGAAGAGTTTCACAGTCATTGCTAGGTCAATTGATTTCTCGAGAGTACACTCGAGACCGAGGAAGATTTTACAAAAGTGCATGAAATGCAAGCGAACGCAAAAGAGACAGAGTAAAAAATCCAGAAATTGAAGCACAATAAAAAACGGTGAAAGTAATTTGAAGAAAAAAAAATCACAGATCGCTTTGAGCGGCTTACAAACAATATTTTTATTTTGCTTCGCTATTACATCATTTCTTTGCTACTTTGGCTATGTATACTTATGCCATCGAGACGCGATTGAGATTGCGACTGAGTTTTAGTGACCCTAAAAACATTCGAAGAATCATTGTTACCGCGCACTATAAGTTATTTATGAGTTATGCGTTGTTTATGAAAAGGAAAAGTTGTGATCACATGGCAGAGTGCTGTTGCGTTGTGCAGAGAGCTTAAGGAACGATTACCATGTAGAAAAAACACACATTTCTTTTGTTTCTCTTTCTGGGACTGTGTTACTTAATCGTTGAAGCTTTTTGTGCGAGCTGCTTGGAGATTTATCGCAATTGCATATATGTAAATGATATCGCTTAACATGCTGACTTACTCACAGCACAAATGCAGCCCTGATGGTAGACTGGTAAAAAGTGAGCGATATGAGTAGCAGGAACAAACGCGGCAAGTAAACACTGTCTGTAGTTACTTACATAAAAAATATAATAATTGTATAACGAGTTTTTTTGTGTCTGTACTTTGTTGACTGTCTCAGTCGCTTGCTTGGCTGTTCACATATATACTTTTGCATGTTAAGCATTAAATCTTTCTTTTTCTGTATCTTTCTTGAAATTGCTCTTCGTATTCACATATTTTTTCTCTCTTTAAATGCCGCTAGATTGATATTATTACTGCTTACCACTGTGTAAACAAACGCGCATAAAAAGTGCAAATGTTACTTTTTTATCTTGTCATAATGCATGAATATTCAATTATTGATTTAGACAGAAGATTTAAGCTTGGAAAAGCTAAATCTTTTTAAGGTCTTTTGATATTTGTCTTTTTCAATTGAGAACAATTTTTAACCTTCATAAAAAATCATTGAAGAAATTAAATTTCATTGTTTATTTCAAATTTCAATGATTGCAATTGTTCTCATTCTTCATGAAAATTAATTTTTCTTTATTTGAGCTTCCAAACCTTGTTATGAAAAGAATTCACCATTTCAAATCATGAAGAAAAAGCCAACACAAAAAGTTCCAATAATGAAACTGCACAATCGATATTATTACTTTTTATTTCTTTTAATTTGCTGCGCTCATAAAAAACTTGTTTGCAATCAAATTATAAATCTACTTTTTGTATTCAAGTGAGTGTTGCTTAATGAAGAAGATTCGTTCCATTGTTTATGTTAAAAGTTTCATTTTTATGGAAAGTTTTACATGCAAGTGCTGCCGATCACTATTTTTACAACGTTTTTAAAATAAAGAATTCAATTCAAATCATCAAGTATGCAGAAACTAACTGCTCAAATAAATCATTTTTGACAACAGCAATAACCTCAAGACTCGATTGCCTTTTAATATTTTTTTCCTCTCTTTTTCTTGTTCTTTCGTGAAAGTGAAAACATAATTTCAATTTCAATAAGAAGTGAGCTAGAAGGGAGCATTGCATCGCTAAAGGAGGACAAATTAATATTATGAATGCAAATATTGCACATAGAGTAAGCGCATGTCAAAAATAAAAATAAAACATTGATAGACAGACACTGCAATAATTTATTATTATAAAAAAGAGAGACTTTTGAAATGTGAAATCAGTGACAGTGACAAAAAGTGAATTTTCAATTGAATAAAAAATAAGACATTAAAATGACAAATCTAAGCACGAAAATTAAAATTGCGATCCTTGGAAAGCATCAAGTTGGTAAATCAGGTGAGTGGCAGAATCAATGATTGCAGTTTCTTCACATGTCTTTTCTTTTATTTCTTCATCCATGTTATTTAAATTATTTGTCGTTTGTTAATTAAATTTACCGTATGGCGCTGTCTAATGTTAAGAAAATTTATGCAATTCTTATTAGTGTTTATGACATTAAAAATGTTTTCATTCAATTGTTTAGCCACTTGGCTACTTCCTACAATAATAAAAATATAATTTTGGCTCACACCTTTTTATTTTGTTTATGTCAAATAAATATTTATTGATACATGCACTAGAAAAAAGACTTTCTATTGAAAAATTTAATCAACAGCATCTGATCAATTGATTTAATTTACAAATGTCCGGTTTAATTATCAATGAAATGCCTAATTAAATTAATATTTCTTGCTTTAATCTTAATCGACATCTATGTATCTTTATCATTCACAGCAATCACCGTTCGTTATCTCACAAAACGATTCATTGGAGAATACAGTTCTGCAAATGGTAATAAATTGCAAACAACTAAAAAATGCTGTCTTTCAATCACAATCTATCATTTTTCTCTTTCTCACTTAGATTTTTTATATAAACATAACGTTAATTTCGAAGAGAATCATGTTCCTGTCGAGATTGAAATTTTGGACACATGCAGTGTAATTTTTTTTAAATTGATTTCTTGCAAAAAACTTTCTCTTTCGACTTGTCAAATTAAAATAAAATAAAACTTCTCTTTCTTCTCACTCTTGCGCGCAATCAACATGAAAAATTGTTGTTCGCTCACACACAGAATGGTTGTTCGTCATATGATGACGTTATTCGATGGGCAGACTCATTTCTTGTTATCTACTCCATCGTCGATCGCGATTCATTTTGCGAGGCAGAAAAGTTACTTAAAAAATCTCAAAGTTGAAACTTCCGTCTTATTACACGGTTTTGTTGCTGGGAAGTAAAAACGATTTGGAACATTCACGGTAATTAAAGTAAAAGCCAAGACGAAGATACTTCGATTAATTGAAGATTTTTTTTAACTTTATATGTATTTCCTTACTCTAAAATTAATAAATAAAAAAAATAACATACGAGTTTTTTAAGATTTTATATCAAAACTAGCATTTCAAACGTTTTTATATTTGAAAATTTTCAAATGAACCCTATGGTCTATTTACGTTCCCCTTTTGACATTGGTCAAATGTTTTTTGTTGTTTCAAATCTGACCCCTGAAGTTCTCACTCGTCGAGAATAAAATTTTTAATGAATTTTACCATTTTTTCCAATCGAATGTGTGCCATAATGGATTTGACCCTTATTAAAATTGATTTTAAAAAAGAAATTCTTCTAAGCTGGCGAAATTGAATTATTTTGGTCGTAATAATCTGTAACGCTAACAATAATTGCAATCAATTCTCATAACTTTACGTGTGAACGGGGAAAAAAATTCTTAACAGTTTTTTGCCATCTGCCTTTTGCTCGATATTCTAGAAAAATTTTAAAAACAATTTTTTGTGTCTTAGCAAGAAATTAAAAAAAGTAGTTGCATAAAGGATTATCTACCTAAGTGCGTGTGCATCATAAAAGTGGCAAAAAATTGTATGCATACAGTTAAAAATGACTTCTTAGAATTGCTGTAATTTACTTTTAAATTTTCTAAAATAACAATAATTTTTATTGCCCTACAATTAACTCAATACTGTCTGAGCAGCAGCCTAAAAGGATAATTATGAAAGTCTTTTTTACCCCTGACTTAAATATAAAAAACAACAACCAATCACCTCAAATAAAAAATGAACAATAATTGAAATACAATCTCTAACAAAATGCCGTCATTAACCCCACTTGACTCACTCTCGCACGCTATTATACGATTACATAATAATAATGTGTGAAAAACGATAATAAAAAAATAGGCATAAAAAATGAATTCATCCCCTCGCTTTTATATATACAAACATATGAGATGCAACAATTTTTTTGCCTCGACTTCCTCTCTCTTTTTATTTTTAATCTCTTTAATTTTTTTTAGATTTATAGAGAGAAATTTTTTACACTGCAATGTACAGGTATAAAAAATAACATTAAAGAGAAATGTCAGATGACAGGTGATGATCAACAACAGATGATTTCTTTGAATTTTTATTTTTGCAGATTTTTTTGTATTGTAATTTTACCTGCTTCTGTTTTTTATTTGTTGTATATGGTTTGATGTCAATTAATGGATGCAACTTGATCGCGAGGATGATCAAATTTTCATCTCTTTTGTAGAAAAGGATTAGTTTTATTTTTTCTCTTGGACATATTTTGATGCCTTATCCGGACCTTTATTTCTGAGAATTGCAAAATTGATTATTTCCTTTGATTGAAATTTTTCGCAAAAAAGTTGTTAAAATTTGAACAAAATCGTTGGTGTTTTTAAAAATTTAAATTTATACGTTAATATTAATTGTTTAAATCGAAGGAAATGCTCAATTTGAAATAATATTAATTTTTGCAAATCAAGTTTTAAGCTTACAGCATAAAAGTCGTTTTTAGATTAAATATTGTGACATAGTATCGTACTAAAATTAAAACTTTCAAAATCTTACTTGCTAATTTTATTTAATTCAACACTAATCAAGCTAACTGACTAAATTTTCTTTAAAACAAACTGTGACAGTTTTTATCCATTTATGTCAAAAGTGTGCGAGAGTCTATTTTTATTTATCTTTTTTTATCGCTTAGTCATGCAATTCAATCTTCTTATGGTTGCTTATGGTTACTTAGAGTAGTATATAGTCAGTTTTTTTGCCATTGATCACTCACAACAGCAGACAACAGACTGCACATTTTTTCCGATCTATTAAAAATTAATAAATAATAATCAGAGAGAATATGTGTACATAGGAGTCATTGTAGAGGGGGAGAAAAAGAATGGAATTGAAAACGGACAAAGATGCTAAAAAACTAACAAATTCTCTATTTTTCTAAATTCTTTATTTAAAAGGACATATTGAGCATCATCATCATTCATTGGATAGATGAATGTACACATATTTGCAGAGTGCCTTTTTATATTACTCTCTTTTAATATAAAATGGAATTGTTGATCAATGTGCAGTATGCGTGCCTTAACATTCGCATCTGTTTGATGTGCGTGAATTTTTCATCATCAAATATGATAAAAAAACTTTTTAACTTGATAATGATGCATGAAAAACCAAACAAGCATTTTGTTAATGGCCATTAGACAGTGGTTGATGGCGTCATAAAATTTTGCTGATTTTCATCGCGCCCACACATTCATGCTTGCCCATATAAATTTTATCAGAGATTAAAAATTTTTCAATTGATTTCCGTTGGTGACCAAAAAATCTAAATTGAGATGTGACAAAAGATATTCCACAAAATCTCCTCCTAAAGATGTAATATGATCAAAACAATTTCTGAGCCGTTTTTTGGTGTTTTGTCATTCTTGTCAAATGTTCTTAATGAACCATACTCCTGCTGCAAAAGTATCATATACAAGTAATTTTAAAAAGTGACCGGTGGTTCCTAAAAAGAGAGAATGAAAAAAAATCTCGTTTTTGTTAAAGGACAGTTTTCATTGTTTGAAATAAAGAGAGAAAAAAAATATATATCATTTACACACACTCGCACATTTATATGGTCGATGAAAAAATCTGCCACGTACCCTGAAAAAAAAACTATATATTATTATTATTAAAATGACGGTTGGCATGAGGCTTAGGGTTTTACTGCACTCGAGAAAAAAAGTATTTTTTTTTCTATACATAAAAATTTGTGTGAATGCATTGACTACCCCCAACACACACGCACAATATTCAACAGCAAAAAAAGGACCAGTGAGTAGTAAGTAACATATATGCATGGAAATCGAAACATCTGTCCATCCTGAAAAATAAAAATTGTGCCGAGAGTTAAAAGGCCACAAAACACTGGATATCTTTTATTGAAATGTATTTCTTTGAGCATCGTAAATCGAAAAAAAATCTCCCTCGCTCGCCACTCACTCTCTCTTGTTAACACATTTCGTCTTCTAAGACATGCAAAATAAATAGAGATTTTATGGGACAATTGGGTTTCATTAGACAGACAGAAGTCAGATGTGCATTTTCTAATAGATATTTTTAGAAAAGAAAAGGACATTTCTGCTGCTGCGGCTGCTGTTACAACAAGACCTTATGCAACTCTAACATGAATGAATGAATGTTCAAGAAGCGTATTCAGATGATCTCTAACGACCTTTTGCCATGCCACTCGTCTTAAGCCGATGATCACTGTTGACATTTCATTGACATTGAAAATTTTACGGTTGCTACTGCATGTTCTATGAATGCAGAATATTTTCATAATTGATACGATTAATACAGATAATCTTTTTGCATATGAATGATTTTACATAATTAAGATAAATATAGAAAGAAAAAAAAGCTGTTAAATTCTTCAACATTAATTAAGAAAGGATGTTGTCAACATTCTCAGCATTTTTGACCCATAAATAAATGTTTGTCTCTGTCTCAAGCACTTTTGTCGTCATCGTCAAATAAATACATAATTTAAATATAATAATTTAACCACGTGTCGATACGCAGCAGCTCCCTTTTCACTTAAGAGCCATGAGGAAGAGAAACATCATAATAGAGTAAATTAGGGAAGCAAAAAGAGAAGAAATTCATAAAGATTTGTTTCGAGGGTCTTTTTTTTAAAGCTATTCTAGGAAAAAAGTTGTTGAAAATTCTATTTTTCTTCCTTATGTGCATGAAAAAGGTTCCTTGGCACGCGTTTCGCCTTTGGACTTGATGATGAAAGAGAGGGTCTTTAAAATTTGTTTTCTTATATTTATGCCAAGGAAATATCTCGCCCCGAAATGTCAAATGTCATTTCAATATGTTAAAAATATATTCAATTTCACAAAAATGAATTAGAAAAGGGCAGAAAATTTTTATTCAAAATATTTTTACTTTATTTCTTTTCCTCTTTTTTTTTGCGAAATGCAGAAGTTTTTGGTTTAACATTTAAATTACAATTAAATTATGATTAGTTTTTTATTTTTGATTTTTTTGCTCAATTTGAGAACTTTTGATTTACACTTAAAATTTAATGAAACTAGAAATCCACACACATTAATTAGAGTTCAAAATGATACAGTCTTGTTTTGGTTTGAAATTAAATAGAGAAATAAATATTAATTACTTAGATGTTAAAAAATTGCTATTTGGTATCGTTTTAGTCATAAAAACAAATTTTAATTTAAGCACTTTCACTCTTAGAAAATAATTTACAAAAAGAATCCATTTTTGTTGCCCGTCACCATAATTGCGCATGCTCTCTCTATTATGATGCGGAAATTTGGCAATGTGAAGAAAAAATTGAACTTTATCTTCGGTCTTCATTCCACACAGATTGCATTTGAAAGGGTCGTCACCAAGCGAGTGATAACCGATGTGTAGTGAGAAAAGTACATTGTCCTTGAAAATAATTCCACAAAATTTGCACTCATTTTCAGCTGTTGTTGATTTATCATATTTTCACATGTGTTCGATTGAAATGATGATGATGTGACTTTATTATTTGATGAATTTTCACTTTCATTTCCCAAAGGTTCTGTCATAAGAACTTCACTCTCATCTGATTGAATTTCAATTTTCTCTTGAAATTTAAATGCTTTTCCCTTTCTCTTTGTTTTCTTCTCTGATGTTGCTGGTGATTTTAAATTCATGAATTCACTAAAATTTGTATCAGCTTCTTCTTCTTCGATACGTTCTTTTTCAACATTAATCATTCGATTTTGTTCATTTTCAAGTTGTTGCTTTTGTTGTTGTTCCAATTGCTGCTGCTGTTGTTGTTGTTGTTGTGCAGCAAACATTTGTAGATTTAAGTGAAAGTAAGGAAATAGTGACATTTTATTGCCAACATTCTGCAGCATATTGACCATCAACGCAGCATTCGGCAGCGCTAAACTTGATGGCGGTGTCTTTGTGATTGAATTGGTTGTGGAGGTGGCGAGAGAACTCGTTGATGGCGTGAGTGGCGGTGAAAGTTGCTGCGCTTGTGCCTTCAATACTGCCTGCTGTGCCTGATTCTTTTCAATTTCAGCTAATAATTTTGCTGTAGTTGCTTTACTCTTTGGTCCGCGTCTTGTTCCGTAAACATCAATTATTGGCAATGGATTTGGTGTGCCATCCAAGTTGAGTACAATATCGGGTTTGTGATCATATTTTCTTAAGTGAAGTTTAAGTGAGTGACAATATTTGGTTGCATAGTTACAATCAATACAACGATACTGCAGCACAGACGAATGTGATTTCAGGTGTGAATTGAGCATTGATTTGTTCACACAGCTGTAATTACAGTGCGGACATTGAAATGGCTTCGATCGTGAATGATTTCTGAGGTGATATTCGAGATGATGTTTGTACTCTGTTACAAATGGGCACTTTGGACATTGCAGCATTTTTTCTGGCTTAATGTGTGATCGTGTGTGATCCCAAAACTCGGATTTTTCGTGAAAAATTTGTTTGCATTGTTTGCATTTGTACTGTCGTGGTTTATTACTACTTTTACGTTGTTTTCGAGCAGCAATCTTTTCTGCATCATTTGAACCCATCATTTCAATATCATCGCCATAGTCATCGCTATCTTCATCATAAGAGTCAATACTTTCAGATTGTGTTTCATGTTCATTGAAATTTGATTGAATTTCTTCCTTCTCTGGTGTATGTTCAACTAATGTTGGTGATTTGGTGGCGTAACATCCATTGGTGGTGGTGTGATTGAATTATTATTGTCAACATTGCTTTTTCGACTACTCAAATCTTGAGGTTTTGATGGTGTTTGATTTACAATATTTTTATTATTTAAAAATGATGGTTGAAAATCGAATATCCTGGCGGTGTTAATGAATTAAAAACTCCGAATTGTCTAAATGGATCAAGTAAGTCCATTGATGCTGAATTGTTGCTATTTTGAGGTAAAATTTGACTTGAATGTTGATTTTCAATTGGTTCTGTCTTAATTTGTGTGTTGTACCACGATGATTGTTGCTGCATTATAGCTGTTGAGCCAATTTCATTTCCACCATTGACATTTGATGATTCCCAATGTTGATACATCTGCAATAAGAGGGTAAAATTAAAAAAATAAACCAAGCGACATTTTTTTATTATAAAAAATGGCGTTTTCTACCTAAAACCCAATAAAAAAGCGTCAGCAGAGGGAAAATGTGAGAATAAAAATTGAGATCGATAAAATAAAGCGACTGCCTGCACCCTTCTCTCTTTCTCCCTCGTTTCATAAATACATACTTTTATCATTGTGTGTGCATGTAATGTTTTTATATTAAAATAAAAGGCAGTGCAGGATAGAGTGAAATACTGTGCGAGATCTAAAAAAATACTACAGCTCTGCTCTCACATCTCTATATGTATACTTCTATATCATAAAAATATATCGTGCGAGGGTTCTGTTCTCTTTTTTCTCATCTTCATAACAAAATAATGTTAGGGAGTTGAGAATAAATAAAATTCATTTTTTCTCTTTGCTACTTTAATATTGCTTTTTATTATGATCATTGTACTGGATGAAAAAGAGTGGGATTATTTTATAGAATCAAATTTATTTTTTTTTCTCTTTTCACTGATGATATAGTAAAGAGTTTCTCTTATTGAAAAATTAAAGTTAATGTAGCAGAAGAGAGTAAGTGAAAGTAAATTTGAATCACAATTTGCTACCGCTTTTTATTATCCTTTGAGAGAGCAAGCGCAAAAAAATGTAATAATTTCAAGAATATAAAAAATGGAAGATTCAAGAACAAAAAATTATTTCGCTTTTTATCATTAAATAAAAATATTTATCATAATCCGGTAAAATAAAATTTTATTTTAAACTTTTATTCTTAATCATTAAAACTCATTATTAGTTTTTGACACTAGGATTTTTTTTCTTCTCCTCTCCCTTTACTCTTTTTTGTGCGTTCTTTTGTCGCCTTAAAAATATGGGAAATCTTAAAAAATTTGTGTTTTTTTCATACAACCAATCCAATAAAAATTTCCAGAAATATTAAAATTAAAAATTTGCCTCATAAATATTTTTTGATTATTGATTTTTTAATGATCTAAAATATTTATTGACTTATTTAAATAACAAAAAAAAATTTATATTCCAAGAAAATTTTTAAATTTAAGTTGTACGTTAAAACAAGAGTAAACATTACTCAGTTGTAGGAAAAATAAGTATGATTAAATACAAACATTTACCATCAATTAAATAATTCTATATATTTTTTAGTTAAAAAATGAAATTCATACACTGATATATATATTATTTAATACTTTTTAATGCTGAAGTTCATATTTGGAAAAATAACGATATTTCAAGTTCACAGTTTTAAAGAATTTTTTGATATAACGATTTTTAAAAATTTAAAGTATTAAAAAGATAATTGTTTGAATTTTATTTGACCGTTATATCGACTATTTTATATATAAAACATTAGAATCATTAGAACATGAAATTATTGATAAAATTAAATTATCTAGTCACAGTGGGCAAATTCATGATTGGAATAATTTAATGAAAATTTTTATAAACTGAAAATTGAACGGCTTTTGCAAATATTCATCACAAAGTTTTTAATTTATATCAGACAAGGTCATACAAGAAGTAATAAAAAAGAAAACGAAAAACAAATTTTAATTTAATAAGAAAATATTTTGTTTTATCTTTCACAATATAATTCATTTCTCGTTCTCAACATTCATTTTAATAATACACATCTATACTGTTCTTATTCTTAATTTAAAGGAGAATGAAAATCAGTCATTTATAAAAGAATTTCGTTAATTTTTTAAGAAAATTTTGCCAATCACTTGTAAGAATAAAGGCACACTTTGAATGAGTCTTTCCAGTTTAACTAAATTATACTGGCTTTCGTTAAGTTCAAAATGTGACTTTAGTGTACTATCATTCACACTCTGTCTATTGACATCTATTGATAAAAGTTTCAGAAAAGTCTATTGAGTCACATCAATCTTATCTGCCATTTGAGAGGAACTTTTCCTGTTCATCATTAGTTTCATTCTCATTTATGATCACAGTTTTGTCCTTAATTAAACCATTTGAGCCATTTTGTGTTTTGATAGAATTTCCATTGAGATTACTCATTTCAATTGTTTTTACGTCAACTTCTTCAATGAGTAAGCGATTACGCAACAAATAGAGCCAAATCATTGGAAAAAACATCATAAGACATGTGATTGTGAAAGTCCATGTTGTACCATAACGTGTATAAAGAGAACCAACTGCTAATGGTCCAAAAATTCTTGATACACACCCAGCACCAGTGAATAATCCCATCCTAAAACAATTTTTAATTAAAATTTTTTGTCTATTTAATTTTATAAAGTTCTTACCAAGTCCCTTGAGGTCTTGAACCAAGATTAGTGACACCAATTGGATAGCCAATTGTGCTTATCACAAATCCAAATAAAAATTCTGGAAACTGCAATTGCAAAGTTGTTGCACACCATGGTTGAGAATTTACAGGACAACCCAAAACCATTGGATCATCTTCATCGTAAAATGCGATTTACAAAATTGAACACAATGACAAAGAATGAAAGGATTAATGTCCACGCAGTTGTGTAATCGAGCTTAACCGACTTCCATGTTTCTTTTTCTGTTTGTTTTCCCTGAATAATCATTTGTTCTTTGGCTGCAATACGACGGTCTTTGAAGAAATATGGGAAGAACAAAACGAGATTTATTGCTCCAAGCAAAACATTAATCCATCCTGCTGCTGTGTACTAAAAATATTTTCAATTAAAAATTTAATTTGTTTTAGAAAAATAAAATCTTACCATATTAATTATTAACCCTTGGAAAATAAATCCATCAGACCCAAGTGGAGTGACAGCAGCTTGCAATGCAGGACCGAATACGAATCCAAGCACTTGAGCTAAGCTCATCATCGATACTGAGTCTGTGCGTTCTTTAAGAGTAGTGGCTGCTGAGAGATATGAACGACAAACAGCGATGTTAGCTGATGAAACTCCAACGAAAAATCTTGCAAAAAACATCCACCATTTACAGTGCTTGGATGGAAAAGATCTAAAACTGAATAAATTCCACTTGAGATGCAAAAAATTGCCATCGATGCAATAAGTGGAAGTCGGATAGATTTCATTTTGTTTGACCAATAACCGAAAAGTGGACTGAAGATCATTTGACCGAGTGGATTAGCTGCAACAACCAGTCCCATGAATTCTTTTCCCGCGTGTGGATCGAGCTGCAATAAGAGATGGAAATGTAAGCCATGTGATCATGTTTTGATTAAATTTCTTGTTTAATTTTCATATTTAATATTATACGGCACATGCCATATGAATGAAACAAAAGAACTGACCTACACGAAATCTCTTATTCTACATATCTGTATTTTTGATTTAAACTGAATAACTGATAAGTTTTGTGTACAGGTCAGTTATAAAAAAAGAATTTTATTATGAAATCTTAAAAGATTTTTAAATATTACCCAATTTAAAACTCTTTTTATCAGTTATACTTAAAATTTTTAAATTTAACGGTTTTTTAAAATTTGAATTTCTTTTGATGAAGTGAGTGATTTTTTAAGTATTAAAAACTTAATAATCTTTAATTCCGTGTTTTAATTTAAATATGTATTATGTTTATTATCAAAAATTCTTGAGAATTCTCAAGATTCTCATGAAAATGTTCATTCTTAATTCTCATACAATTTGATTCTCGAAAAATGGAAAATGTCTCAAGAAGTGTCTTCGCTTTAACAAGTCAATCAATTAGGAGTAGTTAAAATACGATAAATTTAAGGTTTTCTTACAGAATCAATGTAAGGCCACAGCCCAGTAAGTACAACCGAAAAACCCAAGCTAATTAAGAACATCGTAAAGTAAATGATTCGTAATGACCACATTCGATCTCTCCTTTCTTCCTCCGTCTCGAGAATAATTGTTTTGTTATTTCTCTTGTCGCCATTCTCAATCACTGATGTAGTTGTGCTGTTATAAACAGGCTGTTGATCTTCACTCATTATTGTTCGTATTGAATATTACAAAAACGCACCTGTGATGGACTGCAAATATTGAGAATAAAAAATTGTTACTAAGTGACAAAGGAATAAAGTTCAAATGCGTCAACAATTACTCATATTTTATTAGAATTTTCAATAAAAAATAATTATATTCCTCTTTAAGTTAAGATAAGTCAAACATACAAGGCTTTCATAAAGCGATAAAATTCTAATTCTGTCGACAGTTTGTATTGTATTTTCATTAAGATAAAACCACTCACTGTCCCACTTCATAATATACAGAATTACTCATTACAGAAATTAACAAAGAAAAATTATACACACATAGTTCTGATGATTTTTTGATTTGAATATATTGTAATGAAGAGAATTAATTGTACAGTGAATTTATCAACAAATGACTCACTAATATGTTTGAAATTTAGACTATTGACCTTTAAATACGCACACACACACGAAGCAGATTTATGCAATATATTGAAATAAATACAAGTTGACAACCTTGAAAATTCTAGACAAATATTGTGCATATGTTTGTTATGAAATGCAATAATTTTAATCTTATTCTCTGTGTCAAATTTAAAGTAACAATTTGAGCTTAAAATCTTACACGCGTAGTTGATAAAAACACAGAGAATATGATAAGAAAATGAAAAAAGAGAAAATTTTCACTTTTTATACGGAGGTTATTGAGCTTGAAAACATTTTCTTTAAAATTAGCTACAAGTGACGATGTGATGTGTTAGTAAACAATAGGAAAAAAAGTAATTTATTATCAGCTGTTTTTATTCCTTTTCTTTTATTTCTGTAGAACTTGAAGATGAAGAGAACGATATCTTTATATACGAAAAAAAATTCTTCTTACGTCTTAAATTTATCTGCGCAGTTGATAAATTTTTGAATGTTTTAAAATTTTCTTTCTTTTAAATTTGCAATTGAACACACTGAATTAAAATATTTTTTATTTATTTAATGACTACACCATGACTTTTTGTATTAAATTTGCAAAACTGGTTTTCACTTTTATTTTATTTATTAGGCAATTTAAAAACTATAAAAATATCACTTTCACGATTTAAATAAACTACTCACGAATTTGGAAATGACTTTGGTAGAAAATTTAATAATTTGAAAAATTTCACAAATTTTCTTTGTTTCACTCTTTGAATATTATAATGAACCAAACTGAATGACGTTCGTGGAGCAAATAAAAAAATTGAATAAAGGAAAAGAGACGAATAACAACAACGTTTTTAAACAACTCACTAACACAGAAACACTCAGCTGTAAAAGCTGTTGATATTTAATGAGTCTCAACACAAAGTTGCTGGTATTGAATTTTACAAACACCATGACACTAGTGCAATGCATTTTTAATTTTTTTTTTTATTTTTACATAATACAAATTTTTTCTTTTAGTAATTAATATTTTTGATTATTGAATTAAATATATAATCATATCACTTGAAATAAATATCACTTTATGTCAGAAAAATCTTTAAATCACAAAAATATGTTTCGAACGTACATGTAAACAAAATTATACGTAAAAATGCAATATGTATGTATATGTAAACGTAGAGAAATTCTTACGTTTACGTAAAATGTATCATGTGTGCAAACATGCTGATGCATAAATATGAATAAGTTGTGAGTCAGTCGAAGAATAATTTATAGGGTCTCAAAAAAGAGAGAAAATTGCAAATAACTTTTTTTCTTTTACAATGTCTGATAAGAGATAAATACTTATCACTCTCGTCAATTGCTCTCTTACTCTTTTGATTATACTCAATAAAATATTTAAAGTCTCATTTAGTTTAGGTGAGACTTATAAAGCGTGAAGTTGTTAAAGATAATTTGCTAAATGCCGTGCAAATATAAACTTTGATTTCTTTACAAAGTAGCAAAATGAGTGAAAAATCAAATTTTGATTTAGATGAAGTTTTGGATAAAGAAATCAAGTTTGGGAAATATCAGTTGATTATTTTTATCTTAATTGCTTTTCCAATAACTTTGAATGGGATTTATAGCAGTGCTTACATTTTTACAGCAGGCAACTTGAACTATAGGTGAGAGTCAATTAAATTCTTTATCAGTTGCAGCGTCTGCATTTATTTCTATATAGATGCAAAATTCCTCAATGTGATCTCGAAAATGAAAATTTTTATAAACCATGGTTGAATTTCTCAATTCCATTTGACAATGGTTCACCACAAAAATGCAAGAAATTTCAATACATCCCAAGTGAAAACATATCATGCATATCTAAATCTTTTAATCCTGGAATAGTTGAAAATTGTGATAGTTTTATCTATGAAGATGACGAAGTTACGATACAAACTGAAGTGAGTAATCTAAACACACTTTTTATGGCTCAACTGATTATTTATCACACTACAGTTTGGCCTTAACTGCAACAAAGAGTTTTATCTATCACTTAAATATTCAATTTTGCTAAATGATAAATTTTTATAGATATGGGAGGAAAATCATTATAATTCTTGGTTGCATTGGTAATATTCAGAATGTGGAAACATTGATTTTTTCCTATTTCGTTTAAATTTAAAATAAAATTTTTGAAAATAAAATTTTTATGAAAAATTTAAAACAAGTGTGTCAACACAATGACAATTATTTATTCAAAAGCAAAAAAATAAACAAAGTAAAATCGATTCATAGTTGTTATCGCAAATGCTGTGCGTATGTGCCTATACAGATCTACGTGTAGATTTGCCTCTACAGGGATAACCAATTCACAGGCACAAGCACCTACAAATAACAATTATGAATTGAATCAACTAATAGAAGAGAAAATCAAGTATTTTAAAAATTTTCTGCATGTAAACAAATAAATTTATTTTCTTATATAAATTTTTTTAAGCAGTTTTTAATCGATATAAATAGTTTTTATTTACTTAATTAAACGCTATGAAAAAGTTTTATAAGATGAATTAGTTTAATTAAAGAGATATTTGCAAAAGGTTAAAATTCTATTGCATCATTTTTAATTCACATCTTTTTATTTTCTACGAATTCTTGGCTTTCAAAGAAGATTCAACGTTTATTCTTAAAATTTAAAAACAAATTGAAAAAAAAAAAATTAATCTAGTTGTTTCAACCATCATATATTGATTGATAAGCAAATGAACTAATTCAATGTGATTTCAACAATTTTTAAATTCAAATATTCTAAATTTGAGCAATTTTAACGAATTTTTCGAAATTCAAAAATTTTATTTTCGAAAAGAAAATTATTTTCATACCGAGAAAAAATTTGTTTCCACACTTTGGCAAGATTTATAAAATTTTATACTCTAAAAACATTTTTTGGAAATATTAATAGGAAGTGGAGTTTTCGGTGTTTTACGTGTCTTTGCAACCAATTATTATTTATTTGCAACTTTTGAATTTCTTGATGCACTTTTTGGATCAGCAACTTATGCAGCTGCCTATATAATCGGTAAATATAGGTATATATCTCACCTAAATTTTATCAAAGCTTGAATTTCCAAATTGCAGGTTTAGAGTTAGTTACACCACGTTTAAGAACAATTTCCGGCACAAGTCTCAACTGCTTCTATGCTTTAGGTGGAATGTTTCTTGGTCTCGTTGCAATGTGGTTTCGTAATTACAAATCACTGCTGCTTGTTACATATATTCCATCATTCGTCGTCATTGTATACACTTGGGTGCTTCCTCAAAGTAAGTAGAAAAGAAGAAAGAAAAATGAGAAAAATTTCAAAAAAGATTTCATTTGAATAAAGGCGTACGATGGCTCTTATCAAATGGCAGGCACAAAGATGCAAAGATCGTATTGCGGAAAGCATGCAAGTTAAACGGAACTGAAATGAGTGTGCAAACATTAAATTCATTAGATGAGAAAATTCAAATGCAAAATTCAAAAGTAATGAAGTCGAGAGTGCTCAAAAGTCAGCTGTGTTACAAATTTCAAATCTTTCTTATTGTTGGTTTGCCACAATCTTCGTTTATTACGGACTTAATTTGCACTCCGTATATCTTGAGTATTGGAACAAATACATAAATTTTATTGTAAGTCATTGCTCGTTATTTGCAATAAGATTAAAAACTTATTCATTGTTTTCATTGCAGTTTGTATGCGCTATTGAGTTACCCGGATACTTTATAACAAACGTCTTAATGGAAATACTCGGTCGAAAAAAGACTCTCTTTCTTGGTATGTTAGGAAGTGGACTTTCATGCATCCTTGCTGAAGTCATACCAGGCAGTGTTTATAAGACAATCTTTTATGTGTGTGGCAAGTTGTTCGTCACGATTGCATTCAGTTGTCTTTATATCTTTACAATTGAAGTTTTTCCCACCTCAGTACGACATCGTTTCTTCTCTATTTGCAGTGTTGTAGGTAGAATTGGGTCCATTCTCACAATGTCAACTCCACTTCTAATTGAATTGTCTCCTAGTCTTCCTTTGATTATTTTTTCAACTTTATCCTTTACTTCTGCTTTGTTTCTTTGCTTTCTTCCTGAAACACTAAATCGTCCTTTACCAGAAACTATGGAAGAAGCTTTTAATTAAGAAATAAAATTATTTTTAACATCAATAGCGAATTTTTTATTTAAATACTTTTTCAATTTGTCCACAATCAACACATCGTGCTTTTAACTCAATTTGTTGTCCATTTAATATAAAGAAAATTGAAATTCTCTCCCGTTTCCGCACATTTATAATTCAAATGAATAATAATTCAATTACCAACCGTTGTTTAGGCATCAACTGTGCGGAAAATTTCATATCTGACATAAAAGATGAAAATGAACGTGTAAGCGAAATACATATATTAAAGCATCATCCTATTGTGTATACATTCTTCATTTCTTTAAACTTAATTTTATGCATAAAATTCCCCATCTTAATAGGGAGGATTTTAAAATGAGATACTTTAAGATTTCTATTTGATGTTTCAAAGCTAACAAGTTTAAACATTAAAATATTTACTTTTATCAATATTGATCAATCTATGTCATTTGCAATATAAGCTTAACAATTGAATTTTTAACCAATAGCTCGTAAATGTTTTTAGCATTGTCCGTTATATTGTATGGGAAAATCTAAGCTGCTTATAAACACAACATTATGCATGAAAAAATATTTTCACTTCAATCCTGTTTTTCTATCATGCATAACATTTTCATCACTTGATTATTTTCTCGCCTTATAAAAGTAAATTTTTCATTATTCAAATTCCAGTCAATTGAAATAAATTTTTTTAATTCAAATCAAATCTTCTGTCTGTAAAAGATTAAATTTTAATTACATATATCATTACATATCAGTGCATTAAAAAGTAATTAATAAATTATGAAGGCGAAATTTGATTAAAATTCAAAATAAAAATCTTCAATCATACGTAAATAAGGAAATTATTAATGAATATATTAATACACACTCTCGGATGCGAAATCAATACATTTTTATACGCAATGTAATCAATATTTATTTGCTCTTCACTTCATCTGTCGAAAATGTTCATCATAAACAAACACATAAAAGTCAATGAGCAGCATATTGTGAGAATCAAGTCATTTAATCAAAATGGTCAATTTGATAGATAGTTTTTGTTCTTTTGCAACAAGTATAATATTTTTAAATCAATAAATTTTTTTTAGTTAGAGAATTTTGCTATGGAAATGAAAACCATTTACTCATAAAAGCTTTAAAATGTTAAATTTAAATTTCTCTCCCTTCTTTCTTGACATACTTTTTTTTAAATATGTAATCAATGAATGATGAAAAATGTTCAAAGTGAGAAAAATATTCATAAATCAGTCTGTAAAATTTCCCCTTTACGAGTAACGTTGTTTGTATAGATCAAAATAATTTCCTTTGAGTCATCCGTTAATGCTGTAGAAGCATTTTCTTTGTTTCTCTTCCTACGACATTTACTTTCAATGCGACTGATTCGCATCGATACTGATGAATAGTAGCGATGCTTTTCTGAACTACGATTCTTACTAATGCGACTTTGTGCAGGACTGTCTGTTTGATAGACTAAGAAGTCATTTTTATTTGCACACGAGCATGCCTTCAGGAAGCTTTTCTTAAATGAATCAGAAAGAAAAGCATAAAGCAATGGATTGAGACTGGAATTAAGGTACACGAGGCAGCCACAAAGTAAATAAATAACCACTTCAAGCTTGTTCTTGCAATGGTCAGGTGGTAGAGTGATTGTATAAATTTGTAGAGTCCAGTATGGCAGCCAAAATCCAACATACATTGCAATAATGATAAGAACTAACTTTGTCACCTTTCTATGCGACCTTTTACGCTCTTTTGACTTTGAACGCGAACGCAATGATCGAAGTTTTTTAATGACAAGAAAATAAAATGTCATGATTAAAGCTAAAGGCACAGCAAAGCCAACAATAAATGAGTAAAGAATAAATGCATAAGGCTCATCGACAGTGTTGTTATCATCTAAATTCCATTTTATAATGCATGATCTTGCTGTCCCATTTTCACTTTTTTCAATTGTATTTGCTGTGAAATAAGCAAGAGAGAAATTTTCAAAAATATGGCATTTTTGATTTTTCTGAATTTTACATACAGTATAAAATAACTGGTGACATCAAGAGAAATGAAAATGCCCATAGCATAATTGATATGATTTTTGCTACTGTCTGATTTCGATAGCGAGGTGATAATTCTATTGGATGACAAACTTGATTTGAAAAATTGAAAATTAATTTTCCAACATGTCATTGAAATTTATGCAAAACTAACCAGCTATGTAACGATCAGCACTCATAATTAGAAGAAAATATGATGTTGACAATTGAGTTATCGATTGACTTATCATGTAGAGTTTGCAAAACCAATCACCAAAAATCCATTGGCCTAAAAAAATGTTTCTCATGAATTATTGCTTTTTAAAATTTTGAAAATTTCATCTAAAGCTGGAACATTTAAACTTTTAATTATTTTAATTTGGTTTCATTAAATTTTTAATTAAAAAATTAAATACCCAGTCTTGACTTTACCATAAAACATTGTAAAAATGAGAAAAGGAATTCCAATAAGAAAACATTGATCAGCAATTGCGAGATTCAAGATATAATAATTGGTCACTGTTTGCATTTTGCTATCAAATAAAAGCAAAATTTTGTTATCATTTATGCAATCGATTGCGATTTTGCTCACCTAAATTTGATAATAACAAAAATCACTAACGAATTACCAAAAACTCCAATAACACAAACTATTGCGTACAATATGGCTAACAAAACGTGTGAAATTGGACTTGCATCGATATACGGACAATAATTTGCGGTATCCAAATCCTCATTTGTTGCATTTTCACTGCGACTAGAAATTGTGTCATTGTCAAATAATAGTAAAAATTCTTCCATTATGATTTCTAAATTTTTTTAATTCACTTCACAAAAACACTTGAGAGTAGCTTCTCAATTAAATGAATTTTCATTATTATCAAGCATAATGATCATTAAAAGTTTTTATCTTCTCACAAACTTTTGCCTCTTTTGTTTCACTTTTTATCCTTTCTTCAACCACAATATTTTTGCATCCAACCACATTTTCTTTTTTTTCCTTTTCGATTATGATCCTATGAAGTTCGCACGATAACTGAAGTCTGTGGAAGCATGGTATGAAAATTTATAGCAATAAAAAATTCTTTCTCGGGAAAATTTTTGAGTTATCAGATTTTTTTGGTACCAGTACC
>JACWBX010003759.1:41157-55657 GCA_014622435.1 Polypedilum pembai
TTCCTTTTCGATTATGATCCTATGAAGTTCGCACGATAACTGAAGTCTGTGGAAGCATGGTATGAAAATTTATAGCAATAAAAAATTCTTTCTCGGGAAAATTTTTGAGTTATCCATCTATTGAGAAGAAAATAAACTAAGTTCAAATTTTTAAAACCGTTATTTTTAGGTTGTAAATTATTTTTGTAACATGTTGCAAACTTTAATTTTCAATAAAGTGTATTCGACAGATTTTCACTCATATCAACGTCTAGAGCTTTTGAAACTGAATTATTTATTTAATATATTTTTAAATAAAAAACACAACGCCGAATTTCGTATATTTGTTGATCGATAATACTCAATAGTTGATATTTACAAGATATGAATGATGAATGTTGAAAATAGATTCACTGAAAGGTTTTCAACAATAGCAATGTCACAAAGTGAACAACTCGCATAATTTACTATCTGTGAATTATAATTTATGGACGGAAAGCTGAAAATAAATAATAGAATGTTCCCAAGAGGTGGAAAACTCAGGCTGAAAATTGGAACAATAAAAGATAAATTTTGGTAAGTAAAAAACTTATTGCATTTATTAATATGTTCGAATATATAAAAGTTATATCAATACGCTTGAATATTACTTTTTTATTAATAATTAATAATATATGTGTTTTCAATTTTTTTATTACTCTTTATTTTCACTTTTTCTTCCTCTTACATTGTTCAGAGAGTGAAATAATATAAAATAACAAAAACAAACAGGCAAAAAAATGGAAAATAATTGAGATTTATGTAGGAAATCGTCAAATAAATTTTTGAACTTTTGTTCTCTTTCTTCTCTCTCTCTCTCTCTTTCATTTGCTTTTGCCTCGAAAAGCGATTTATAATAAAAGCATAGGGAAGGAATGAATAAAAAAATTAAGTTGAGTTATGGGTTTTTATGCTTTAGCTTTCCTTATTCGAAATCAATGAATGTTAGGTATAGCTTGTGTATTGGTACACACATTGTAATCTGAGATGTAAACAGAGAAAAAGAGAGTTGAATTCCTTTCTTGCAAACGATATGACTACATTCATACAAAAGAAAATGAAGGACATGTTTATCAGAGGAAAAATGAAAGAGAAAATTTTTGTATGTGCATGTATTCGGATAATCATAAATAGAAAGATTCTTTTTATTTTTTGAGAAAATAAGTCAAATTTATAAAGAACATGAGCCGCGCTTGTTTATGTTATTACATTTAGATTAATGAATGCAATTTATAGGATTTTAGCTTGCTTTTTAAATAGAAATCGATTAAAATATAAAAGCCTAAAAAACAAAAGAAAAAAGGGGGAAAACAAGAAAGAGCTTGAGACTATAAAGGAGGCCCATTAATTTTTTACTGTGCAGAGCATGAAGAGAAAAAGAGATGGAGAGGAAGAATTGTGTACTTATTTTTATTTCGGCAAACAATAAGAGAGAGTAAAATAAGATAGAAGGAGGATTTTGATGTGGAATGGATATTAAAGATGTTAAATGAATCGAGTGAGTGGAAAAAGAGTACAAATGGTTGCATGATACGTGTTATTCTATGTATATGGGAGCTTTTCACTGGTCTCATTATTTCTTCGTTTATAAAAATTCTTTCTCACTGTATTGTGCCTTAACAACTAATTTTTTTTCCTCTTATCATAGCTATTTGGATAAATTCATGATTTTTCATTCTATTGCTTTGAAGATTCTTCTTTTTATATTTCATTTAGCGTACTTAAAAGAAAATTTCAATTTTCTTACAAACAACAACAGAAACAAAAGAAAAATATCTTTGAGACATAAAGCTTTAATTATAAGTCGTTATCATTTTTTATGTCTTTAATGATGCATAAAGTATACTACCAAGGGAACTGATGAGAGAACGAAAAATTTTCCACATTTGGGAATAAAAAAGCAAACACTCTCATATGTGAATGAATGTGTGTACAAGTATAAATAAATAAATTGCTGTTGTTGCTCTTTTAATTTATCAACTGAAAATTTTCATCCGAGTCATACATTGGCAAATGCTGAACGGCCTAATTAAGAGTGAAATAAAGTAAAAATAATGCCGCAACATGAGAGCGCGTAACGAAAAGGCAGAAAAGTTTTTTTTTCTCTTTTGTTGAAAAAAGCTCGAAATTTTCTTTATTTAAGATGAATTTTTATCTACTGATGAATACTGAAGATTAATTAGGTGTAAATTTATTTTATATATGCATATATGAGAAGATGATGATAGAGGCTATAGCTATGTTATTATATGATTATTCAAAAAACAAGTGCCTTTAAAGCTTTGCTTGACACTTTTTAGCTTTTCATGCAATAAATTCATCCCTTATTGGTTCAGTGTGTTTGTGTTTTTGTTGCTGTTTTAGCGAGAGAAAGTTTTTAATGCTTATTATGCTTTTTTGGATTTTTTTTGCTTTACTCTCCTTATATTCGATAAATATATTTATAATATGTATGTGTGGCTATAATGTAATGTATGTGTGATGATAATGGGACAGTAGTAGCATATGTGAAATGGAGAAAGAGAGATAATAAGTAATGATTAATCTATTGTTTATGTTATTTTATCTATTATTATTTATGATGCTATTTTTCTTCTTGAGTCAATGAGGTTATTCATCTGAGAATTTTCTTCTGCTATTTTTCTTGTAAAAATTTATTTTGCATTCAAAAGGAATTTTTTATATCTTTTTTTTTTCTTTTGCATGTGTCTGTGTGTGTGTGTGTTATCTCAAAAAAGAACCCTGACTACTTCCACTACGATAAAAAAACGAAAAAAATATGTTTTTCTGCACCATGACGCTTAATTTACTATGCGACACTAAAAATAATAAAATAGCTGTTAAGTAGTGCTCGCTTTCTGTCTTACTTATTTATTTATTACTACATACTATAGTGTGTTTATATTTCTCTCAAAAAACAAAAGAAAAAAGTAAAAATAAAACATTTAAACAGCTAAATGTTATTCCATTTTCATCAATAAATGTTCAATTTCAGTCACTTACTTGTTTAGTCAATAAATAAATTTACATCAATCATTTTTTCTGTTTTATTATTTCATCAATTTGCTCCTTGAGCTCTTAATATGGTTCCCTTGATAAGAATTTTTATTTTCATTATTTACATTCAGCAATTAATAAAATATGCAATATAAAAATTCTATTGTTTTAGCTTTTAGCCAAAAAAAACAATTTCAATTTTTATCTCTTTGATAAATTTCCAAATATTGCAAATTTTATTATTTCCTGATGTTTTCTTCTTCATTTAAAATAAATGAAAAATGAAAAGCACGCAATGTCAAAAACTCAACAAATTTTTAGTATTTCACAAAAATTATTCTAAAACAAATTTTTCATTCTCGTTTTCAATGCGTTATTGCTCATTTGTTTCGCTACAAAAAATTTCTACCTCTAAACCGAAATTCGTAAAAAAAATTTTATCAACAATATTTCGTGTGCAATAAAAAATGAAACATTCAAACGAATCTTAATAATTATTTGAGCAATCTGTCTGTTTTTTTTGTGTGTGTGGTTTTTACCTCTTATTTGCATTTAAATTTAAAATAATCTAATGCCAGCAAATGAATAGTCAGTGTTTGTCTGTTGAACTCATCAAATATCACTTTTACTAGCAAATTATTTGTGCATTATTATGCAAATTACTACCTTCGAAATTCCTATGCTTAAATTATTCATTAATTGAAATTTTCAGTGGGAATATTGATATATCATATGTAACTTTAAACTTAATTATAATTTGTCAACAAAGAGAAATATTTTAGGAGTATTAGAATTGTCCTTGCCCGCACAATTTAGTCAATAGAAATTGAAGATGGTAGAAAAATGAACGCGTACATTATTAACATTTTCATTATTACTTTTTTTTATTTATTTTCTCATTATGAAATGAAACGAAGACGTGCGTTGTAATTAATTAGCGGTAATTAATAATTAATCAATTTTATAAACTTTTACAATTACAAGACAGTCTTTTTCACCTCTTTTTTTACTTCTTTCTTCTTTACTCATTGCGCGCTCGTCTTTGTTTATTAAAGAAAAATCACTATAGCTTATCTATCGCAATCATTGGTTTGATCATATTATTGAAAATATCTTTATATTTGCGCATTTTTAAATTATTTTTATGCCTTCTTATTTTGCTTTTAAATTTGAGCGAGATCAATGTTGAATCATCAGCGGAAATATCACAAAATTTCTTACTTGTTGCCGTCGTTGACGGTCTACCTTTCTCAAGATACACACCCGAGCGATTACAATGCAGTGTATGAGCATATAGCTTAATATTGTTCTCCTTATTACTACTAAGATTATTGTTATCTAAATTAGACATTTCCATGCTATTGCTTGTGCAGTCATTTGTCATTCGATGCATTATCGTATCCTCGTACATTTGTGCTTTGCGTAAAATTTCTGCTTTCATGCTCCAGTCACGGAGATAAATTTGAGCGACAATTTTATCCTGATTTGAACGCTTCATTATTTGCCATCTAATTAGAGAGTGATAAGAAGACAAATTTTAATTTTAATTGGATGACAATTTGTTGAAAGGTAAATTTTTCTATTTAATTGCATTTAAAAGGGTCAAGTAAGCAAAAGTTAAATATGATTGGGTAAGAAAAACCATAAAACAATTTAAAAAATGCAAAAGAGTCTCTTTAAAATTTTTCTTGTCACTTGTCATATCACATACATGTATGGATGTAAAAAGCATGAAATCTCTCTAGAGAGATGATGAATAGAATTTTCATTATACACACACATTGTTGTGTGTGTTTTGTGTGTGTTGATGCTCACTTTAAATCCTAAACTAATGACGTTACTTGTGTCATCATAAAAAACATAATATGACTCGTTTACCTCAAGATTAATTGATGCATTCTCTCTCTATGACCGAGACTACGTAAAGCTCTTAATGTTCCCGTAACGAAAGACAATTGAAGGGAGTTTTCATGTTGAATTGCAATCATGTAGTTATTCAATGCTCCGATGAATAAATCTAGAGATAAAAAAGAAAGAGAAAGAAAATTTTGCATTTGTCCATACTGAATGAAATGACTAAAGCCGATTTTGAGGAAACAATTGAATAAAAAAAAAATAAAAAGGAGGAGACTGTTTTCTATGTACGTTTCATATGATAATGGCATAAATGTACAATTCATATACAATTGCTGTATGTATGATAAATGCATCTATAAAAGATTGAGGCGTTGTACATAAATCTTGGTTAACATAATTGGAAAAATGATTGCTATAAAGCTATTTAAATTCAATTATATTATTGTATTTTCCACAAAAGTTATTATCGAATGAAAAAATTTCAACTTTTTTTTTTGAACTTACGTTTTGAATAAAGCCAGTCTGCCAATTCCAAACGTACGAGATGATTTTCCACATTCACCTCCAATGCACGCTTCAATAACAATCCCGAAGCTATACCAAATTTTAGTTTTGATAATCCCAAATAAGCCGGAACGAAACTTTTATCAAAGCGGATACATTTTTCAAACATTTTAATCGATTCGTAGCTACGATTCGTTTTCCTAAATGCGAATAGAGAAAATTAAATTTGGTTTTATGTTGAATCATGTTGTCTGTAGATGAAAAGCGGAAAATGTGTGTTTTTGTTACTGCTGCTTACCTTCCTAGAATACACACACACACACATATAATGCAAAAGTAACTTCCTACACTCACCTATAAAGCTGACCCAAATTGAAGTGTGCGTTAATGTGCTCATTTGAGAAATATATAGCTGTCAGAAAGTGGCTTTCTTGTGCATCAAAGTCCTCTATGAGGGTTCCCAAGTTATTCCAAGCCGACGCGTAATGCGGCCACAATTTTAGTGCACGACGATAATGATGCTTTGCCAAGTCAAAGTTGGAACTGTCACGAAGGAAATTTGCATAATTATAATGCAGTTTTGCGTTGCCTGGTAGAACTCGTAAGCCCGATCTATTTAAAGAAAAGTAAAAGAGAGGGGTTGATTTAATAACATACATAAAATGAACATTTTTTATGACCACCACTTGTACTACTCACTTTAATAATGTCTCCCTCGTGTGCCAATCCTGATTTCTCGAAATCGTTTTCAAGCAGAGAAAGCAAAAGAGTAAAAATCCAGCGATCTGCAGAAGTCGTCTCGATTTTGACACATTTTCGTAAAGCAATTGAGCACCATAAAGAACCAATATGCAGAAGCCCATACTGTAAGATATCAGAAAGTAGAGAAAATGTATTAAATAAAGTCATGAAAAAAACCAAATGTGCTAGTTTGGTAAAAGTAATCATAAAAAAAACTCTTCTTTTTTTTCTTTCATTTTCATTTCGTAGATATTGCACGTTTCATAGAAAAAAAGAAGAAATTTGACCTAAAAGGGTAAAAATTTATTTATTTTATTTTTACCGATTTTATTTTATTTGAATTTAAAAAAACTGTTATGAAAATTTCAGTTTTTTAAAAGCAAATTCATTTCAATATGTTTCCATTTTTGAGAGTTTTGTTAGTGCAGCAATAAGATTGAATGAAGTGTGATGGCAAATAACCACATACTATCATCATGAATAGAAATTGTTCTCTCTCATTCTCTGTCCTATTGGATTTTTGTCATTTTCTATCAGTTCAACTAAATTAAAGTTTTTTAAAATACGATTCATTCAATCGTTTAGCAAAAAGTAGAAGAAGTAGGGAGAAAAAAAACTACATTGCAAATATTTGAACTAAAACTAATCTCGAAGAAAATGGAACGAACGAGTGAATGAGCAAGGATAAGAATGAAGCATGTTTGGCTAAAATACAAAAATAGCGAGGAGAAAATTACCTTGGTATGTATAAGATCCTTTCCGCTAATACAAATCCTACAGTCACTAGCAAGTTACTTGCCGGGAGAAGAAATGGAAAGACTAACAATATGAATCCTAACACTAGTGCGACGTGACGCTGAAGCTAATTAGAAAGATAAATAATTAATGTCAGTTATTCTCCTTCAGTTCACAACCAAACGAGCGAGTGTGTGTGTGTATGTGTGTTGTCTTGTGTACACAAACACACTCACAAAGGGAATAGTAAGAGAACGGAAGCGAAAAAATGATTTTTTTTCTATCTCTTTCTCTCACTCTCTTACTTTTTATGCGTGTTATGGATATGTGTACACTTTACAAATAGACACTTTGCTTAATTACACTACTATACTGTATATAAGGGTTTATTTTATATGTACATGTACATATATGAACCGATGGATGAACGAACGAACGATGAAAGTTTATTTTGTTGTTGCTGTTGCTGCTGTTAATATTATTAAAAGTTTCATTATGTTGGATCAAACACAAAAGGATTGCAATGAAATAAGGGCGATGTAAATAGAGAGATAATTGGCGTAAAAACCGTTATAAGCCTCTATATTCAAGAGCTTTATTCAATATTATTCGACATGATTTGGAATTAATGAAAAATCAAAAGCTATTCATTGAATATTGAAAAAATATTTTTAATCAAAACATTAACATTATTTATCCATAAATATGCTTTTAAACAAAAATCTAGAATTTAGAAAATTAAAATTAATTCCATTTAAACTAGCAAAAAAATTGTAAAACTTTAAATGAATAATTTACTCGATTTGAATTCCGTCACTAAAAATTGATCAAAACATACTAAAAGGATTCTTTTAAAAATTAATAGCTCGAAGAGAATTCAACATATCAATTAGAAACTTGTATAAAAATTGACAATTCATGTTACTGTTCGAATGAAAACTCATGGAATAGTCTTGCAATTGATATTATCATTAAAATGTACAGAAATGTTTACAAGATTTACTATGAACAATACAAAAATCTGAATTTTTTGCAACATCTAGCTTATAAATTTGATGTTTTATTTAATGAATAATACTCGAGTAAAATCTAATAATTTTACATTTACTTACTGTAGCATGTTAGAATATGAAACTAAAATATTTAAACATGATTGTATTTGAATTCGTAATATTTGAATTATAAATGAAACTTCATTTACTTGAGCTATTAAGAGTCAATAATAGTTTTAACAAAATGTCTATTTGTATATCACATTTTAAATAAAATAAGAAATTAAACTCACCTCTAAGTCATTGTAGATTTTATAAATAATTAGCACAATCACACAGAATGTGATGAGAGTTAAAATATTTCTTGTATCTCGAAAGCTCATGATGAGTGGCACTGATCCCATTTGCCAGTCATGAGATAGCTGACTGGGGCAGAAAAGCAACCACGAATTGAAGGACGATAAGTAGAGAAATGTAAGAAGACGCACTTGAAAGCTTGAATGGAACGCTGCTGGATTGTCTTGTTGTGAAAATCGCGGCAATGTTCCTTGAAGTAAAGCAATACGCGCTAGCGACAGAATTATAAAACTGACTAACACACTAAACATTCGCTTTGCTATTCGATAACTTTCATGATTCCATCGTACATCGTAAACAGTCTTTTTGATTATTGACCAATTGCGATAAAAATCGTAAAGGAGATTCACTATAAATACAGTTAATCCACTTTCCTTGCTGAGCATTGCGAGGCCGCCCAACAATATACTCGTCCATAATACTTTGATGTTGTCTAGATCTTTCGTTATATAACTATGTGTGTGAGAGAATATGAAAATGAACAGAATATTCACATATTATTATTTTACATTTAGCGGTGGCATATGAAAATTTGCATTCTACTTAAAGTTTTCCTTATGAACTGTATTTACAATGAATTTTCTCTCTCATATACATATAATGTAAATGACGAGTAAAAAACTATTTCAAATTTAAATAAAGCGCATTTTAAATAACGATTTTTTCAAATATTATTTTTAAAGCTTGTCATTTTTAAACTTTAAAAAATCGTTATTTTTAAATAGTAAAAATAAAAATTAACCCAAGGAAATTAAGAAAACAAAATGACAAAAGATAAAAAAATTTTATTGCACGGAAATAGACACTTAAAATTATAGTCATTGCTACAGAACCATTGTGTATTGAAACTTTCGTGCACAAAATCTTCCTGTTTTTAGCACATATCTCTATGAGACCGAAAAAAAGGAACAAACTTTTTATATTCATTTTCTTTACTTACTTGTGATATGAAAGAAACGACAGTGAGAAGAAAGTACATGCTAAAATTTCAGCTCGTCCTACAATTCCTGATACACCTTTTTTTGTTGTGTGCAAAAAGATAGAAAGTAAAGCGAAAGATAAGAAGGGAAAAAAGATGAAAAGAAATGAATTTTTCTTTCCTTTAAATAAACTGCACATAGTACGACATAGCACAAAAAATGCTTCATATACACAAAGAATGTTTTCAACTTGAAATTGAAAATAGAGAAATGACTTCGTGTGCGCATTTTTTTGTCACATCGTATATTTATAAATTTTTTGGGACTTACTCTCAGTGTGTATTGGATGAATGGCAAAGAAAATTCCAGCAAGTAAGCAATATTTACGCTTGAAACCGATGACATCTGAGCAAATTTTGCTGAAGAGAATCGATGATATCGAATGCAAGACGACATTGACGACATGAAACCAAAATGCACTTTCCATACCGAAAATCATCCGATTAAGTCTAATAGTCACGACATTATTTTTGAATTGTATTAAAAGAGAAATAAAATGGAGGAAAAGAGTCGTTAGTGTTAAAATGATAGTTGCAGAAAAGAAACTTTTCGTTCTTTTTCGCTTTTTATTTGTAATTGAATCAATATTAAATGAGATTTTCAATGACAGAAAGTATGAGACGAAGAGAAAAAAAGAAGGTCGAAGAGTTTTAAATTAAATGAAACTTTGTTACATTTCAAACAGTGATCAACATTGTGCACAATTTTCTAGCATCTTTGTTATGATGAGTTTATGAAATTTAATACAGTTTTTCAAAGTTTTCTAATTTTAAATTTCAAATAATTATGAATTATGTAATTTGACAAAAGAATGAATAATAATTGTGTTTACAAAATGAAGAAGAAGTTTGAAAATAGTTTTTTTTACATTGCTAGCAGTGAAAAACAATTATGTAATGATTTTGTTTTTTGACAAAAAATCATGCTTCGACACGAAAAACAATTTGATAACGGAGCGCAAGTACTACATGAATTTCCACTTCTTTTTCTTCCTCCATCATCTCAATTTCACTTCATTTCAGATATATTAAAATCAAGATCATTTTCCCAATGGAATAAAAAGAAATAGGAAAAGAAAAAAAGTCATGTTTTTTGCACTTGGAGAAATTCACGTCTCTCTTGCTCTCTCGTACAACGCAAAGCGTACACAAATGTGTGACACAAACACAGCACACATCAAATTACAAAGAATAAGCGAGAGTGAATAAAAAATTAGGAGTATTACAATCTGCATTGTATTAAGCATCGTTGATCTTTAGCTAGTGTGCTTAGAGGGAGAAAAATTCTTTTTGATCCTTTTTTCTCTTCTTTGTCCTTTTTTTCTGTTTCAATTCTGCAACAGACACAAAACTCACCGAAATGTTAAAGTAGTTAATGGTCTATACGATTTATGTGACTCTTTAAGTTTCATACGCATTCCCCAAAAGTCATTTAAGAGCATATCAAATACACTACTTGTGCCCAGCACATCACTGTTGTAGACAATTGCAGGCAAATCGTCATGAACAAAATTGCCCGGTAGAGAATTTAAGTACACTAGAATACCAAAAGTCCCAACAATGGAATACATTTGCATATTTTGAAGACGCTCCATCATGATGGTTGCCTAATGTGGTACTTGAATGGGTGATGATAACTTTTCACTTAATTTTATTTCACACATTCACACTCATTATGCGAAAGAGCAAGCACCAAAGAGACTTTTACGTTTCTTCAGAAAGGGCGAAAACGATGACGGTTTTGTTTGCTTTTCTTCACTCAATTATATATATTTTTTGCTTTGTTTTCACTTCCTTTTGTTATAATTATTATTATATATATAGCGCATATACACTACACTCTCTTTCTCTCGTTCTCTTTCGTGTCTACTTGGGGTGTTTGTTCACGTCGCTCATTTATATTTAATGATAATTTTTCACTGCTTCCATCCACTTAATCACTCATTCCTCGCAGTTACTGCTCTCTTTCTCTCTCGTCCCCTCTTACATTTTCCATATTTTTATTACTATTAATATTAATTTCATAACACTCAAAAATATTCACGATTCACACATTGCACATAACTCTCTTTTTCATTGAGTGCGTCCTTGCTTTATATGTTATTTTTATTTTTTGCCTCAGAACGACAACAATGACGACACTTATCAATATTTTTTTTATTGCATTCACAGAGCTGAAAATGAACAAAAAAAACTTTTATGAAACTTTCACATTTTTATAAAAGGGTTGCAGGCGTTCATATAGAAAAAAAATTTTCCTATTCTCTCTACAATGTATAATTTTATTTGAATTTTAAATTAATTTAAATTGTTAGTTAAAGATTTTTTTAAATCAAGGGAGGATAATAAAATTTCTTTATGAATTTAAATCTTAATTATAACGAATTTTTAATTATTTAAAATTTAAATTATATACAAAAATTCTTAGAAAATTTTCATCCCTTGAATTTCAATAAAAATTTCAACTGATTGTAAAGAAAGGAAGTTAAAGACGGAAGAACTTATGAGACTTTTATTACTAATGAATTTTGAATTCAAACACTTTGCTTCCTACTCTTATATTCCGCCCAAGTAAGACAACCTTAATTTCAAATTACTGTGTGAAAATTTAATGTGTAGATAGAATAAAACATAGAATAATAAAAAAGAACTCCACTTGAAAAAACTTTTTCATTCGCGATGGTTCGAGCACAGACAACAGAGAACAAAGGTTCAACTGCTACAGCCACTGTTAGAGCAGCCATGCACAAAGAGAGCACTTCGTTGTTGTTATTTTATTTTCTCGTTTCACTTCTTTATTTCCAATCTTCCTCCATACTCTATACGGAAATGAAAATGTGTATAATGTACTCACACTAATACATCTAAAGCAAGAGGGAAAATTTTTGCGATGCATTTCCTGATTTTCTCTTTCTCTCTCTCTTTCTGCTATCATTACGACACATATACATATGCGAAATGGATGGAAAGAAAAAGACTCTCAAAACCTTTTTCTTTTTTTGTACACTGATATATATATAAAGAGTCGTCTGTCTACTTTATACTACACGAGAAATAAAAAAAGGAGGAAGACGACGACGAAGCACTCCACAAGGATACAAACACAAAAAACTTTTTCTTGTTTTATTTATATGAAGTTTTTTTTTTGAACATTCGAAAAGAGGAATGAATGAGAATTGCCTTGTGATTTGAATATCGATTTCTTTGCCTCTTTATTATTGTGTTATTGAAGCAAGCAAGCGAGCGAAAATCATAAAAACTACACAACAACATGAATTGAGGCAAATTTTTCACGAGAAACTTTTTTTCCCACTCTCCTGCGACTAAATACCCTTTTTGTAATCCATTTAGCTATACCGGAGAAAGATTCACCATGAAAAACTTATAATATTACAACTTTCCTTTTTAGTTTAGGTTTTTCAAGGTATGAACAATGTTCATAAATTATTAACTAACATTCTTTGTGCCTTTCCACACTTCCTCCCTTCACCTTTCGTCTTCTTCAATAAAGAGCAAGAACTTTCTTTCTCATTAGAGAAAAATATAAATTTAAATTGCTTTTTTTCACTCACTGGCTCAATTAAATCAATTCTCTTGCTGTTTCTTTCTACTTTAATTTTAAATTCACTGCAAACTTTTCAATTTTTTCTTTTTTTTGCACAACGTTTGTTTTAAAATATTAAAAAGAAATAAAAAAAGTTTTTCTCTTTTTTTTCTTATGTTTTTAAAATTTGCACATTTTACTTTTTTCCCTTCCGTATTCGAAGCTTTTGAGGAAAATACTGATGAGAAGGAATTTCTTTCCTTTTAGTTGAATATACACAATGTCTCGATGTTTCCGAGTCTGCGCATTGCTCATTGCTACTGTGACTGGAAGTATAAATAACTTCCGTATATGTTCATCCACGTTTCTCTCTCGTCTTTTATGCCGCTACTCTCTCACTGATATATATGTATGTAATATGTAACATAGAAGGAAAAACAACAAAACATATTAACGTAACTACTACTCGGTAAAATGATGTCATGAATTTTTGATCAGAGCAGCCTTTTCACTTTATTATATATGTGGATGCATAAATGTATATTTGCTGACTGACTCTGTATTTGTTTGTATAGATAGATACGATTGTGAACACGTTGAAGGGAAGGAAGAAAAAAGAAAACCTTTCTCAGGATCATTCTTGTATGAGAATGATGAAATGGACCTTCTTTGTATCTCATTAAAATTTTACAATTATTTTACATACATGTATTTGTGAAAGAGAGAGAAGAAAAATGAAGAGAAAATTTTCCCTTCCATCAACTGCGAATAGAGTTACAAATCTAACCATTCTTGTCAATAAATTATTTACTTTGCAGGAGTAAGAAAACAAGGGGACAGAACATCATTTTAAAATGTTCTTACGTAAGACTTCGTAAGGGTAGGAAACTGGAACGAATTGGTCAAAATCAAGTGAGCCTTTCGTTCGTCTTTCCATCTTCCTTTAATTTTTTGTGCACTTTAGTTTTTTGAATTGTCCTAAAGTGCTCTAACGTGTTTTAACGTGTTCTAACGGGTTGAAAAGTGAAAGCTTTTCCCTTTGAAAATAAAAATGAATATTTTACATAATTTTCTTTCTAAGCCTTGAAATATTTTTCTTGAACAAAGATGCGAATCAAACAAAAGCATTCTTAACACCTTCAAATTTTATTTCTTTTTTATTCACTATGTTTAACAGGATGAATGGAGAAATGAAAAAAGGAATTTTAAATACTCGCTCTCAATATCTTGCTACGTGTCTAAATGCTTGCTGAATGAAATAAATTGTAAAATTATGTGAAAATGATAAATACGAAGAAAAATATTCCTCACGCTTTATCGCACTCTCAATTCACTTGCTTCAATGGAATTCTTTCTGTGTTTTTTTTCTTTTTACTATTGAAAGTTGATTTTATGCCTTCATCTTCATTTCCACGCCGTGTCATGTCGTCATGAAAATTTCACGAAGCAAACGTGCTGTAAATAAATCAATTTTGAGGCCAATGTTATATTGTGTAGCTCGAATCTGCCGCTGGCACCAAAACAAATAAATAAACTATAAACTTTTATTTATTCGAAAAATGCGAAAATTTTAAAGCATGAAAATAGGGTTTGGAAAATCAGTATGCGCAGGTATGCAGGTATGCAAATATGCGCATACTATTCGCATACTAAATTTTAAACAATAATATTAATTTTGAAAGAGTCTATTAAATTTTTAGAATAATAATTGCGTAACTTTTTGTATTTAAATCGCTGTTTTAGTGATAAACATTTTTAAATTCTATTTTGTTTGTT
>JACWBX010003760.1:6336-18606 GCA_014622435.1 Polypedilum pembai
TTTTGAATTTTATGTGACCGTTATAATAAAACATTTTATATCATTAAATTTTGACATAATTTCAATTAGGTATCAATGAATTTGTGTTAAAAACGTATTGAAAACCTTGATTGACTTTATATTTATGCTAATGAACACAAATAATTATTGAAAAAAAATATAAATGTTTTCAACTTTTTCAAATATTTTCATATGTTTTTAACGGTAATTCCAAGGCGAAACAACTATGAGTATTTTGTAACATTTTGTGACATTTTGTTACATTTTGTACAGTTGTTTCGCCTTGGGTAATTCTAAATTTGAAATAAGATAAAAAATGCGTGCCAATTCAAAATAGTAGCCGAGACGGTATGTTGAGCCTCCTAAGATTAATATTATTGGAAAATTGCATTTGTTTTTATAATATAGAACAGTGCTGTAAAAAGTAGAACCTATTTTGAAACTTTTGGTTACTTTCTACAGCAGATTTTGGCTACTGACTACGAACTAGTTTATCAACTCTTATATACAATGTAGTTTTTAAAAAAGCATATTAAGTGGAATTCATTTTGCTCTAGTTATTTAACTTTGAACTTTAATAGTCAGATTTTGCATCACCCTGACTTTTTATTTTCACTCTCGACTTTCATCTGTGATAGTTTGACTTTTTAAGTAAAAATAGAGAGGTTTTATTCAAATAAATACCTTTTAGAATTCAAACTCTTAACACTTGAGTCTTACTTATTTTCAAACTTCTCGTGAACAAGCTCGCACCTCTGAAAAAGTTTCACTGAACTTCTTAATTACATCACAAAAAAGTCAAAATTCTTTTTAATTTGTACAAAAACTTTAAATGTCAAAGACACATTAATCTGAACTTTTCATCAAAAAGAGCTGACCTCTGTCCAAGTTTTACATTTATTTAGAAATTCAGAAGAGATTAACTGAGATTTTGTCTTGCTATAAACTTTTACATACACAGAAAGAGAAAAAGAAACTTTTTTTTCTTCTAAATCCTCACAAAAAGGGAGAAAAAGAAGAAATTTTCTTTCAATTCACAATCAGTAGGGAATAGAAGAGAAAGCTGATCGTTACATGAAAGAGAACAGAACATTGATTGATAGAAATGTTTTAAAAATAGTTTTTCATCTTCTTTCTCTTTGAATTTAGCAACAGTAGCAGCAGCAGCAGCATATATCGTTTCGCATAACTCAAATCGTTATTTGAAGAAGTAAAGACTAGAGATGAAATAAATGTGCTTGCAATTTTACTCCTCCCTCTCTTTCTCCTTTCGTATTCAATTCATTCGCTTGCCAAGTGAATTGAAAATGCATTTTTTGTTCCGATGGCAAATCAGCAAAAAGTTTTACAAGTAAAATTTTCACTAAGCAGAGAGAAAAATTTTTCTCAATATTGAATTGAATTGTAGCCTGAAAGTCATATCAAATATATATAATGCATTAAGAAACATTTCTATGACGTCTAAAAGATGCAAGAATGCATGCAGTTGATAGGAAAGGAAATTTGCTATTTGGTGTGTGTCATCTCATGCGGGAATAGATGTATATGTGAACTGTTGCCATTGTATGTTAAAACTTTCAATATTGAAGAGGATGAGGGAGTTAAAATTTATTTATTTTCTCGCTCGCTCTTTTGAATGTGTGGAAAGATACAGAAAAAAAAGTTTTTACTTATAACATTATACGACAAATGCGATTTTATATACACCAAGGAACAGCATATATGGCATTGTTTCGACTTTTCGGGTGGTGATGCTGGTTATGTATTACTTACTTATGATCAGGGTTGTTAAAGTTGAATTTACTTACTTCTTTTGATAGATTTGGCCTACAGTAGATGCAATCTATTTGGCAAAAGTAGATTAACCTACAGAAATTGCATTTTCTGTAGGTCAAATTTACTTTTTAGATTTACCTATTTTTTGACAATTCTGTTTAGGACAGGAGAATAGACATGATGGCAAAGTGATAAAAAATGGCAAAAATTTTGCCTTCGTGTCCATCCCTCTGGCTTATGTTAATGAAAGCAGGCAAACAAAAATATTTAAAAATGATTTGTAAATAACGGAAAATTTTAAATTAAAATTTGAGAAAAAACCGTTAAAAAAATTTTATCAGAAAATACTGAAGTATATTTTACTTTATTTATGTCTTTATTTTTTCATACTTTTTGCTCATATTTCAATCAACCAAACAAATACCTTCGATTTTCTCAAAAATTTCCAAATTTTTAGTAAAATTCAAGGGGAATGCACAACTAGAAAAAAGTAGTTTTTAGTAGCAAAATAACGCAAAAACTTTCATTTAAATACTGCTTAATTCATGCTAGAAACTAATTGAACATGCATTGTCATCGAATTCTGAACTATATTCAAAGTTTCAGAGTTCTAGCAGTCAAACAAAAATATATTAAAAATAATTCGAAGATAACGGAAAGTTTAAATTCAAATTTGAAAAAACCGTTAAAAATATTTATCAAAAATACTCAAGGACATTTCACTTTATCTATGTCTTTATAATTGCTACAGCTGCTTCTTCTTTTGTCTCACTTTCTATTCAATTTAATGAACATTTTATTTAATGAAAAAATTTCTCTTGAATTTTATTTACAGTTCCACCGGAACGAATAAGTATACGTGATGAATCAAACAGCGAAAGAACCACGGTCGTGGGACCATATAGCGAAGGCGACACGATGAAGTTAAAATGCGACGTTTTCGGTGGAAAACCGCAACCTAAATTGACTTGGTATCGTGATGGATATCAGCTTGCGAGTGAGACATTTACGGTGCCGAGTGGTCGACACTTGCGAAGCGAAATCGTAGTAGAACGTTTAAGTAGGCAAGATTTAAATTCTAGATTTACGTGCAAAGCAATAAATCATCCTAGAGCGACCGCTATAGAATCCTCCGTCCAATTAGATATGAATTGTAAGTTTTTTGCAAGAAGAAATGACAATGAAAATATTTTATCGTGCATGACCATTGACACCATAGACAGCACGAGTATGTCCCTTATATATCTCTCCCTTTTTCTCTGTCTATGATTGTCTGTGCATAACCACAAAACCTTTATCATGTTATGTCAAAAAATTTTTTTTGGTTTTTTTCTTTTCTCCAGTTGCTCCACTTAATATTCGACTATTAGGAGCCCATCAACATCAACCTCTTTCGGCTGGACGTAGATATGATTTGCTCTGTCAAAGTGCTGGTTCTCGACCGCCAGCGATTATCACATGGTACGATTGGCCTTTTATTTGACTTCTACATTTTTTTTATATGCGATAATCCAGGGAGTCTCAACTTAGAAAGTTGACGGTTATTTTATTCAAAATTTGAATTTGAATTAACGCGTTTTGCTACAAAAAACTTCAAATTTTCTTTGAGAAAAACGCGCTATAATTTTATTTTATTGATAATTACTGCTTTAAACTTGATTGTTTTAACTTGTTAAATCTTTCTTGAATGATTGCTATTGAATATAGTAAAAGATCTTAACTGCATTTGTTACTTTCTTAGAAATTACAATCTTTGTAACGAACTTTTTAACGGAAATTTAAATTCAAATTAAGGTAAATAACTGTCAGTTGAGACCCTCTGGGCGATAATAAATAAATAAATATTTGTATGTGCGAGAGAAAGAAAAAAAAAGGTACAATTGATGAGAGACTGCCTCTTGATGTCGGTCATAAAATATTTGTATTAAATCCAAAAAACATACATTGGCACTTATTCTCTCACAAATGAATACATTCACAAGCATATAAGCAAATAAATGGACATAGAGTAATAATTTTCATTCAATCATTCTCAATCTAGGTATCGTGATGGTGAACGCTTAGATAGGACAACAGAAACCGTATGTATACATTATTTAAATATGATTGATATGATTGTTTATGTAATAAGTCACATGTTCTTACACTCACTCACTTACTCTTCATTATTTTCTCACTTTTAAAAGAACTTTTCTAACTCTATGAATTTCAAAAAATTTAAAAGATTTAAAATTTAAAGAGAATTTTTTATTAAAAGAATTTGAAGAAAATATTTAAACGATTAAGACTAGAGTTGAAAGGCTTTTAGGCTGCAAAAAAAAAACTATTTTATTTGAGCGATTTACAAATATTGTTTTTTCTGTAGTTTTTCTTAGAATTCACATTTCTCTTAAACTTAAATAACTAATCCAGTTTCCAAAAGTTTATAGAACTTTAATTTTTGGCTATAGTTTCATAGTATTTCATTCATTGAACTTTTATCTTCGTAATTTAAAAGATATTTTCGTTTTTATAAGTGTTAGTATCTAACATTGATGAATTTTATGAGTTCGAAAATCGATTTTTTTTTCAACAACTGGTAAACCAATTTTTATGAATTTAGTACTCAATTATAGCACTTTAGATTTTCTTCCTTAATATACAAAGAGTTCAATAGCTTTAATGAAAAATTTCATCAAAAATTCAATTTTTCTTAAAATATTTCATTTACGATATTAACAAAATATAATTTTAAACTTTTCAAAACCGTTTTATTGCAAAAAGTTTTTGATTGAAAAATGTAATTTAAAGCTAAATATCTTTGTCAAACTCGATAGTAATATAAACAATAAGCTCCAATTTAATGATTGTAATGCTGATAAACATGGAAAAACGAAGATAAACCTTAAAATTTACAATTTTCCAGATCAAAATTTAAGCGATTTTAACGCCCCCTATAACTGAAAAATCAAATTATTTATTTATTACAAAAATTTTTCAACATAAATTTTTAAATTTGTTACGTAATAATCAGCTCAAAGTTTTGTAAACAAAAGTTTAATTTGTGAAACAATTATCGCAAATTTTCTTTACAAATATTCGTTGAAATAAATTCAAACTGGTACAAATTGAACAAACATTGACAAAATTGTATATATATAATGTAGTGGAAGTGATTTAAACAGGATTTGAAGCAAAAGTAAAAAGAATAAAGATTTGAAATTTGGCAGCTCGACTGCGTAGTCAATGAATGCGAAATCTTACGACTACATATAGTCAAATTTTTCTTGATTGAAATCTTGTTAAGAAAGCCTTAAAATTCTTACAAATACTCAATTGTTGAAATTTTCTTCAAATTTGCTTTTAAATAAAAAAATTTGATATCAAAATGATAAATAATAAAAAAGGAAGAAAACAATCAAGCAGCTGTCGACACTTTTAGCTAATCCATGTATCATTTTTTTTTCTCCCGCACAACACACATATGCGAAATAATAATGATAAATTCTTTGCCATGTTTTTATCATGCTTTCATACAATATCCAATTCCTGTTTCTGCCATATTACACGACCTTCTTGTTTGATTATAACACATCATAAAAATGGATCTGTTTCGGAGGCTTCACAATATTTATAATATGTATTTATCCCTTCAAATCCCTATAGGTGTCATTTTTTTCGCACACTCACTGCTGCTTTCACAATTTATCTATTATTTCGCATCTAAAGCTCATTTTCTCTGTATCAAACTCTTTTTTTCTCACAAGCTTTTATGCCAAGTGAGAAAATAAAGAGAAATGTGATTCGGCTGCGGCTCCATTGGTGTGTACAGGACATGAAATATTTAAATGTTATGAAAATTTTCAACGCTTCCTTTTGCTAGCGAAAGAGAGAAAAAAATTACGGATATTCTCACTTCACATGTGTGCCCATTATGGCAACACATACAGGAGATGTGTGCAAGAAGATTTCAGGATAGGAAAAAAAATTATGAGTGTGTAAAAAAATTTGATTTATTATTAAGCACTGCTCATTCTTTTCTTCTTCTCGAGATGAGAAAGAACAAGAAAGGAAAAAACTTTTATTTTTTTCCTTGAAAGCAAAGCAGACCGTTATAGTGGCTATTTTGAATTAAAAACAGCAAAAACATGTGAAACTATTTGAAAAAATTGAAAATTTTTATTTTCGTTGATTATTTAGGTTTTTAAGGGCAAATATAAACTAAATCAAAATTTTAAATACGTTTTCAATACAAATTCATTGATATCTAACTAAATTTTTGTCAAACTATTGTGTTATAAAATGCCTAAATATAACGGTCATATGAAATTCAAATAATTGTTGTAAAATTTTCAGGGGAAGTAGCAAAAAATTTTTGTTAAAATTTTGAAAAAATTTAACGGAAAAAGATCTATTGAGCCCCCCAGGTTTTTTTCAATCTAACACGAAGAATGTGAGCGAGTAAAGGAACATTCTAAGAAAAATTGAAATATTATTGTAAATTTCACACATTTACCTTTTTTTTATTCCTTCTTTAGACATCGAGTGATGGAAATCAGACCACAAGCACATTATCAATTACACTCAGTCGTTCTGATGCTGGAAAGTATTTGTCATGCAAAGCATACAATCATATGTCACCTTCAGAAGCACTTGAAGATGGCTGGAAATTAGACATTCAATGTGAGTATAATAATGCCAGTGTGCACTGATGAGGGACGATGGGAATGAAAAGTCATAAATTCTATTTTTTTTTCTCATCACCCGCAACAACATTCCCGTGTGCCTTCTCATGTGAACCATAAAGTAAAACTGTAAGCGAGGGAAATGTGATGCTTTTTTACATTTTAAACAACTTTTTTTTTGTTGGATTTTTTGTGTTTTTTGCAAAAGCACTAGATATAGAAGTTAGACAGAATTTTTCAACTTTCATAAATTTTTGTGCAACAACATGTCATATGTCACTTAAAAATTCAAAAAAAACTGCTTTCATCATTTGAATTGAAACAAGGCTGGAACACTTAATTTTTAATTTAAATGTAATTGCCTTAGAATTGAAATTTCTTAAGACTCTTAACAAGTTAGAAACTAAAGTTTAGTATGAATGAAATATGGACAAATTTATTTTTTCATTAAATTGTTCATAATTTTTTTCAGAAAAGTTCTAGTTTTCTAAGACTAGAAAAAGTTTGGCCTAAGCTTCAATATTGATTTATTTTTTAAAGAGGTTTATTTTAAAAATCCAAAAAATTGCAATTTTTTGAATTCTTGTGCTTGAAGTTTTTGATTTCTTCGACCGATTTTCACGAAACTTTGCCAGATTATCGTTTTAAACTTCATTAAGAATTGATTAAAGTTTCAGATTTTTAAGCTTTACATTTTTTATCTGCACTGCGTGAAGTCATGCTAATGCATTGATGATGATGATTTTCTATTACTCTACTGTGAAGTATAGGTTTTTGCATATGACTGTTTCGAGTTCTGAAATTGACTAAAAAATTGTATGCTAAGTCGACTAAATTTGGTCAACTTACGTGCGAATTTTTAGTCGACATCGGGCTCTGGACTGTACAAAGTTTAAACATATTCCGTCACAAAAAAAGTCAAGCTCATGCATTACTCTATGACTAATTTCCTCGAAAATTTCTTCTTAATTTAAAGCTTCTAAATAAAGAACTTAAAGAATTAAAATTTTACAGAATTTTAATGTCTTGGTTGCATTAGCTCGTGCAACATTTTGTGTATTTTTGTGCAGAACAAATTAGAAATTAAAGTTTAGTATGAATGAAATATGGACAAATTTATTTTTTCATTAAATTGTTCATAATTTTTTTCAGAAAAGTTCTAGTTTTTTAAGACTAGAAAAAGTTTGGCCTAAGCTTCAATATTGATTTATTTTTTAAAGAGGTCGATTTTAAAAATCCACTGTGAAGTATAGGGCTTTATATGTGATTGTATCAGAGTCCGAACTTGACTAAAAAATTGTATCGGGCTTTGAACTATACAAATTTTAAGCATATTCGGAGAAAAATATTTTATAACTGGCATAAAGTTTTTGCGATTTGTCCCTATAAAATGAAATTTATAAGCGCTAAAAAGAAAATTTTTAAGTGTTATAAAATTTTTTATAAATGTTATAACAGTTTTATAAGAGTTTTATAACACTTAAAAAATTTCTTCTTAGCGCTTATAAATTTCATTTTATAGAGACAAATCACAAAAACTTTATGCCAATTATAAAATATTTTTCTCCGTGTATTCCGTCACAAAATAAGTCATGCTCATGCATTACTCTATGACAAATTTCTCCGAAAATTTCTTTTTAATGTGAAGCTTCTAAATAAAGAACCTAAAAAAATAATTTTTATGGAAATTATCTATGTTTTGGCTGCATTAGCTCGTGCAACATTTTGTGTATTTTTGTGCAGAACAAATTAGAAATTAAACTTTTTATAAAATTAAGACAATATTGAACAGTTTATAAGCAAGTTGATTTAATTTTAACATTTTACAAGAAGAAAAAGAAAGAGTAAAAAATGATGAAAAGGAACACAAAGAAAAGAGAATCCTTGCTATTGTTTAAAAAAAGCGAACAGAAATTAAATTACACAAGACGATTTTGTTTTTTCCTCAAACTTCAATTTCATTTTCATTGTATGTATACATACATAGAGCAAACAAAACAATTTCCCTTTTTAGTCAATTCGCTAGCTTACAAAATTGTGTGGAAATAGAGAGAGAAAAAAAGGCACAAGAAAAAAGCAACAGCAGCTTGGCGAAGGAAAAATAAAATTAATTTTGTCTTGTTCACTGTTTCTTTCTCTTGTCCGATTGAAAGGCAATGGCAGTAGCAATAGTATAGAGAGAAAGGAAAAGACGAAACAAAATAGAAATAATGAATGAAGGCGAAGAACTGAAAGCTTTACTAAATTAAACCAAGGCAAAAATACACAATGAAAAGAAATTTTTTTTCCTTCACAGTTTCAATCAGAGATGTCAAAATCTTCTGTTGAAAGTAACCAAAATTTACAAAATAAATTCTACTTTTCCAACTCTGGTTTCAAGCATTGATTTGAAAAGCTTTTTTCGAGTTCTATTTGTTATGTGCCATGTACACACGATTCTATTTTATTATGGAATTTGGTCTTATCGATTTTACATTCGTGCATCTTTTCTGTCTCTCTATCTTGCTTGACTTTTATTCAATGTGATATAAATATACAGTTTATAAACAAATTATGTGTATGTACCGCACGTAGACTCTTTCTTTCTCTATACTTACGCACAATTTTCTCTTTTTGCCTTATCGTTTGAAATCAATAATCTATTCTTCATGTGAAAAACCATGAAAGAAAGAGCAGAAGAAAAAGTCTGTATGTAGAAATCAATAAGCAATAAATCACTTTGATTCTTCTTCGAGACCCAAGAAAAAAGAAGAAAAAAAGTTATAGAAAGTACACGACCACGGATCGGAGTACTTAAGCGCATTTTTATGCCACAAATAAGTGTTTATTGACAGAATCGTTTCCATACAGAAGTTTCATAAAAATAAATTGTTTAAATAAGCAATAAATATAAAGAATTACTTGAACTTCTGAAGCAATTGTTATTTCAACAGAATAAATTGATCTGAAAATAACGGTCAAATCAAATTCAAATTAGAAAAAGATGCGAAAAAGATAAAATTTTTTGTTTACATTTTTCAATATGAAAATTTTAATTCGTAATTTGTCGATTAATGCAATTAGTGACAGCTTTCTAACTATGTTTCGTCACAATAACTCGATAGCACAAATCGAACACAAAAAACCGGAAGTCTCTAGCTATTGTAGTTTTTGAGATCTTGAAGCAGCCAAAGTGAACTAATAAGCTGCATTTTCTATACAAAAATATGCTAAAAAAGCAAATGGGGATGAAAGTTAGAAAGTGTAATGCGTAAATATAGCCAAAAGATAATGCCTTTTGATAAATATTTAATGGAAAATGCTACTTGCTCTTACCACCTCGATCTCTATAAATATGCATGTGTGTATTGGAAAGAAATTTTAGTTGATTCGTCATGATTGACTTTAATGTTAATTATTTTACCCATCATTAGCATGAAATCTGCTTATGGCAGTAAACATTGATTATCCATCTAAGCCGTTATTCAAATAACCCTTAAAACTACTTTCTAACACGGCTTTTAATAGAAAAAAAAGTGAAAGCACAGCACAGTACAAGAATCACAGTGGGAAGATTTGGGTCAATTCTCGACCACCCATCCGTGTATATGCTTTGATTTTACCTTCAAATTTCACTCTTCAAGTCCCATCTAAAATGACTAGGTTAGCTACATAAATGCTGTACACGCTTAACCTTTTCTCACTCTCACATCTCATCACATCACATCAACATGAGCAACAGCAATAAAAAGGACTCAATTAAAAATTTAATAAAGAACAAATGAGAGAGAGAGAGTGAGTGCTACAGACAGAAACTATATAATATGCGAGCGAGAGAGTTTGGGTACAATATAAAAAAGGTTAAAAGGTTTTAATACATTTTCAAAATCACTTCCTGCACCATTCTGTATTCTGTCGATGATCGTAACAGTAAAAAGAGAGGAAAAATTTTTCGGGCAAGTAACAACAAAATTGAAAATCATTCAGCAGTTGTTCTCAATTCATTGAATGTATTAGTGCCATGACACTCGTTCATTCATTCATATGTGGGAGAAGAGCGAGTAGCACAAATAACAAAAAAAGAATAAATCAAACGCGATAATTTGAGCGCATTTTGTTTGATCAAATAGAAATTTTTTATCAAATGAAGTCTTTGAACTCTCTGTTATTGTGAATATCGATAAAAAGACAGTTTAAAAGAAATTTTATACTGCATACCTTTTATGTCATATTTTTTATCACTTTCAACTTCATCTCACTCTCTATATGTGTTATTTAATGGACGTTTGAATAGAGCATGGGAACATGGCCATTAAATGGAAATCAATAGCTGAAGAGAAAATTGGAAAATAATTGAAATAACTTTAATAGTCAAGCACAAGAGGAAATTCACTGAGGAAAAAACTTTCTGGAAACTGGCACCAGGGATCTCAACTGATTGTAATTTCCCTTAATTTGAATTGGTGCGAATTTTTGTGTCCCTTAATTTTCATTATTATAATTTTATTCATTTAGTTGAAAAGAAATTCAACAATTTCGCAATTCTCTTTGAAAACAAGAAAATTGAAATTTTAGCATGTTTTTCTGAATAAAAATCTTAAATTTTTGCAATAAAACGTGTTCAAATTCAAGAATTTAAAATTCAAATTTGAGCAAAAATAACCGCCACTTTTTGTATTGAGACCCCCTGGAATTGGCATAAAGTTTACTCTTATAAAATGACTTTAGGTCAGACAAAATCAAAAAAATTTATGAAAATTCATAATCATAATATCTCATGACTTATCATTGAACCAAGCATTAATTAAATTTGGACAAATTGATGAAATCAAGATTTTCCCTTTCCTTAAACCCTTCGCTAAAGAGCTACAGTGCCATTTGTTGATGTTTAAGACCAACTACTAGCTCGATATATTTACTGTCCATCTCTGGACGAATTTGGATTTTTTGCAATAGTGAAGACGCATCAACAATCTTCCTCTGAATTAATCTATATTCAAGGGCTCTTTCATGGTGGCCGTTTCCTTGAAAATTCTCATCCAGATTCCGAAAAATCAATTTGCCTTCACTTTTGCTGAGCAGTCAAGTTATCATAACTTTATAAATATCTAAAAGTGCAAGCTCGGAATCGATTCCGAATCGTTTACAACCTAACTTTTAGAACTAGCGCTCTAATCATTCGGCTATCGAGGCACTTAACTGCTCAATAGTTAAAAAGTTTGTATGGAAAAGATTTTGAGTGAGATGAATTTCATCAAATCACGAAAATATCTAAAAAAGAACTCGTAATTTTCATTCTAAACTTAGCTAACTTTATCTTATACTGTATGACTTTGTTGTTACACTTTTAAACACTTTTTTTAACAATTGATTTCATATTAGCGATGAATTGGCTATTTAGCCACGACAAATAAAAAATGTAAATATTTAAATAAACTGGGTGTAATAAAGTGCTTTTTATGCTCTATAAAAGCATTTTATGCCATTTATGAAGTTTTCTTCCCAGTGTATGGAGCAGGAAGAGACAGACACGTTAAATGTGAATACATGTATAACGAGGCATTGTAAGGGACATCTGTATTGAACAAAATTGAGTGAAATTCACAAATAATTGCCGTACAAATTATTTATAGCGTTGTACTTAATATTTAATCACATTATAGACACACTGAGTACGATCATGTCTCGCAGCAAAATATTTTTCGCTCGCTTACTGTTGATGTATTATTAATTTCCATTTTTCGAAGCTTTTCCTGTCATTATTTACAGTGATGAATTTATCGCATATTTGTCATATGTCTAATTTATTTGTTCAGTTATCATGCTAAATAGATGAGATTTATAAATGAAT
>JACWBX010003764.1:24625-51767 GCA_014622435.1 Polypedilum pembai
AAAAAAAAAATGTTACAAAATTTATTTATAGTGTACGATATGAGCAAAAGAATGAATAATTTAATTATGTGCCCCTCATTTTGTAAAAATAAATAATATTTTGTGAGAATTTTCTGCTAAGCTGCTTTATATATTAGAGCACGTTGAAGAGCACTCTTTTCAGGAATAAATTTGTTATTTTTAATGGTAATACGTTTCATTTTTAATTATCAATCTCATTCAAGGAGAAGACATTTCCAATAATCTTCAACTTTCATGATTTTCAAAAGATCTTGAATGGAATAGAACTGAGATATAATTTTATCTTTCTTGTTTAATAATTTGTTCTTTACCTTGCAAAATCATATTAATTCACATTAACTATCAATTTTTGATGATTATGCAAAAAGAAATCGAAATTGTTATCATTAGAAAATTTTTGATAAATTATTCAATTCAATATTTCATATTCAAATTGTCAAATTAAAATATTAAAAGTCAGAAGGTTATTAATCATAATTATTATCTACGTTTTAGCAGTTTTGTTCTAATGAAAATAAGAATTTTTGACGGAGTTGCTTTTAAGCAAATTGCGATTTTGAATTGACTTTAATTTTAAATCAACAAAACTTGTTGGCTTTCACTTTAAATTCTTGTTTTTATTACTCAAAGGAATTCAACATTTCAAGCATGAACTTCAGAACTTTAATCAAAAGATTCATTCCAAATGCATCAAAAAGTATTATAAAAATGTTGTATGTAAATTTCCTTCACATTATTCATGTTCAAAGAGCACAAACTATTTTCATCAAAAGAGAGCTTTGCATAGATAGAGAAATATTTGCGCATCAACAAGCATATTATATAACATTAATCGTTGTACTTTATAATTTTAAATTGCATTATACTTATGAGTAAATATATGATGAAACAAAATTTTAAGGTCTATTGTTGCTGCTTTCACATAATTTATTGAAGATTGCTCAAAGGAAAAGAAAGAAAAATGAAATAAGTGGAAAAGGCAACTTTTCGAAACAATTCTTTCGCTGCCGTGCTGCTGTACATGTGAGCGACTGAGAGAGAGAAACATCATCGATGAGCGAGAGAGTTGAGAGCATGCGAGAGAAAGAGAGAGAAAGTAAGTGGAAAACATATTGAAAACTCTGTGTTCAAAAAGTCCTCATGGCTCGTGCAGTAAAAAAATAATTTTCTTTTTTTTTTACTCATCGCTCGACTGTGGAAGCAAACAGGTCGATTTTTAATTAAGTCTAGTCTCGTATTCTCTCATACTGTATAGAATAATTTTTGCCAAGTATTCAAAAAAAAAAAAGTTTAATAGCACACATTTACACACTCGTTTCACAAGTAGAAAAAAGAGAAAAGAAAATAAAGGAATTTATTTTATTGTCAATGTGAATAAAATAAGAAAGAAATAAAAGAAAAGAATCACTTTTTCGATCATTTTTTGACTGCCAAATATATATCAGATAGTACTAAATAACGAAAGGAACTAAAGTGTATAAGTGTAGCGACATGAATATGAATCACAAGAGAAGCTAGTCAGTGAGTAAACTGATGTTGACGAAGGCAAAATTATGGAAAAATATGCAAATCAGATGTTTTTTTGGATTATTGAACCTTTAGTAGTTTACATCACAACAAAATAATTCTCCGGAGTATTGATGTATCATCGTAAAAATAGAAAAGAAAAAGAGATCATGTGGTAACAATAAACCGAATATAAAGGTTTTTCCTCTTCCTCTGTCCGAGATAATTGAAAATAATAATTCATAAATCATCAGTGAGTGATTCTGTGAACTAATAAAATTAGTATTTGTTTGAAAAAAAAAGAATCGAAGTGGATTTATAGCACAGTAAAAAAATACATAAAATAATTTCATTTATTAATTATCAGAGAGTATTGACTGTGAGAGTGAGAGAAAAGTAAAAGATTATTAAACTCGATGAATATTTAGAGAATAAATAAGAAAATATTTGTGAATGTGCAATGTGCATTAGAAGCAGAAAATATTAGAATAATAATGAGATAAGTTACTACAATGTACATACAATGTGAACGAAAAACGAAAATTAAATTTATAATATTTTTCTGAGGAAATTAAATTATTTTTAAAGTGTAAAAGAGAAATTTTTTTAATAAGAAAAATGGTAACAAAAGTAGCTGATGCTGACACATCGATGGGGATAACTGAGATTATGTTGGCAAATAGTGAAGAAAATAACACTATGATACCCGATGCTTATAGCACGCCCATGATCAAAGATCAGTATGTGGTTTGGGCCATTCTCGATGGTATTCTCCTTATGGCAATTTTATGTGGCAATATTCTCACAATTCTCGCAGTTCGCTACAGCCGTAGATTAAGAAGTGTAATTTCAAATCAATTTGTGCTTTCACTAGCTATCTCCGATATTCTTGTGGGACTAACATTGCCTTATCACTTGGCATTCTATCTCGAAATAGAGCTTGGCAAGAGCAAGCACTTTTGTCTTTTGCGCTTCTTTCTCGTGATAACGGCCTGTTGCGTCTCAATATGGAATTTGATTGCCATCGCTCTCGATCGATATATTGCTATCTGCTATCCATTACACTACAGCAGGTGAGTGTGTAAAAATAAAGTTCTTTAATGAATAGGAAATGAGCAAAGACAATGCATAGAACGCGTGAGAAAGTGCTTTAATCCCAGTCTCATGTGCGGCGCATGTGAATAAAATATTGGTCACTTTCTATTTCTATGTTTATCCCCTTGCTTATCGAACATGTGAAATTTAATAGATAGCGTGTCGTGTCGTGTGTCAAGAGTAACTAATGATGAGCTGCTTTCAAGTACTTCATTTATATCTTTTCTTCCGTTTGTCGTTTTTGCAATTAGCTGACAAAGAAAAAAAGAAAGATTTTTTTTTCGCGATAGACGACTGCTGCCATTGAATGAAACGGAGCAAAACGATGAGTGAGAGAATATATTTTTTGGGAAAAAGTGAATTCTTTTGATGATAATGTTAGTGAACTTGAACACACGATATATATTGATTTCGCATAATTTTCGCTCTGCTAATGATGGTGCAATAGACAGTATATAGAATGTGAGAGAGGCATGATATCAGAAAGTAATGATGGCAATATTTTTATGACATTTTTGTCATTTTATTGCAATGAGCAGCTTTATGGTACTGTCGTGCATTGATTCTCATTCTCTTGCCACCCATTTTATGATTTTTTTATTATTTATATCTTATATTACATTGTTCGATTTCTTTTTTTTACCCACTACATTGTAAACAGATATATGACACGCAAAATTGCTCTCTGTTTGATGGCGAGTGGATGGTTTGTAGGCTTCATTATTGGTGGTGAGTTAAATATCGTATGAGTAAATCAATTGAGTATATTATGTAATTTGTCGAATGTTGTTTATTTTTCCTATTAAGGTATCCCATTAGTTTGGAATAAATGGGAGAACGCAAAAGAGTGCGAATTCGATCAGATATTTTATCCATGGTACATGGTTGGCGTTATTACGCCAGTATTTTCTATGGTCTGGTTTACTATGTTCTTCGTATACTGTAGAATATGGCGCGAAGCATCGAAACAAGTTAAGCAGCTTCGAGTGACGGGCCAACAAGAGGGAACATCAGATTGGAAATCTGTACAGGTAAGAATTCTTCATCAAAAAGCTAAAAATATTCTTAAGCACTCATAATATATTTTTAAAAATACAAAAAGCTTTTATTTATCAAATTAGAAACTATGTCAGTAAATTTACCTTGCTAAAAGCATTTTAAAGTCATCTCAAATTCTAATATTTTATGTATGTTTTCCATTTCTCTCATATCATCGAGAAAGAATTTCAATTTCGATTGAAAACAAACTGAGATTTGAAAATGTAGTTCTTGTATCTTACATAATAAATAAAGGGTATAAGCGAAGATAGGAGAAAGGAAATTGAATGCAACGCGATTTACCCAATCAATTGCAATCATTGAATAATAAATAATCAATTTAAACATTATTTCTCTATTTTCGCAGATGGTGCTATTGATTCTTGGCTGTTTCACAATTTGCTGGCTACCGTATTTTGTCGTAGCATGCTCACAAATTTATAAAATCACTGAGAATAGCTCAGTTGTTGCATACATGGCAGCATTTACACTCGCTATGTCAAATTCTGCAATGAATCCTCTCATCTACGCATGGAAAAATTCAAATTTTCGTCAAGCATTTATAAACTTATTGAAATGTAAGAGCCCAGATACTTTAGAGCCAAGTCAGAGTATGCGGTCTAATTTACATAGGAAAAGCTCATCAGCCCAGCACCAAGACACGCTATCTGGAGCTTTTCCTAATTACTCGACGCCTCCCTTTATGAAGAAAATTGAACCCATTAATGCGATGGGAATTACGTTTGAAGAAGACGAAGATAAAATTTCAGCTTACGAATCATCATCACAATCGACCTCAAATACCGCAAAGCTAAAACAATTATCTACCGCAAATCCAGCATCTGTAACTATTAAAATAGAATCTGATACGACAAGGAATTCAATTATTATTTCTACTACAACTCTACCGCCGCTTCAACAAGACATTGATGATGACAATCCACCACCATCTCAACCTTCTTCAACTTTAACATCATCGCTGCCTTATACTCATCTTCAACTACCACCACCACCATCATCATCATCATTAGAAAACAAGCAACAGATTTTATTAGAACAAAATTCAGCATCATCACCACAACAGAAGCAAGTAATTGGAATCGAAAATGGCACAGTGAAAACGGGAAATTTAATTGTAAATAAATTAATTGAAAATTATGGCTATGAAACGAAGGACATTGTTGATGATGATGATGGTATTAAGCGGAAGTATAAAGAGAATTTTCTTAATGTCAATGACTGCTCAATTGTCACCGTAATGAGTGAAAGCTCTAAACGAAAATCAATGTCTGCAAACAGTATAATTGTCACCAAACAACCCAACAAGAGTCAGAGTCATGGTTCTATTTATAATCACGATGCTGGCAATTCAAATAGTACAGACGATGCGAATAGCGTTAAAGTAGAAACATCATCGTCGCCGAGTAAAAATCTCTTTCCAAGTTTTAATTTTGGTCGGAAATATATATCGAAAAGTTTCAATAGTGCTGTCGATGGATTTAGTAACAAACAGCAGCAATCAAATGGTACAGAAAAAAATTATCATAAGAGCACCGAACTCAATTTTCCCGCTTAAATGATAAGCATAGCTGAACTTTAACCTGGATTTTTAGTCAACTGATTAGCTTTATGTGCTGTACATAACTAGTAAAAGAGTTTAAATAGTCAAAAATCTTTAATCAATTAATTTTATGATACTTTTTTGTATAGAGGCAAAGTCAGATTATTTAAAAGAAAAAAGTATTAAATCTGTGATGGAAGCAACATTTAATGAAGATATATAAAATTTCTGATTTTATTATTATAAAACTTTTATTCTTTATGGAAAATGAAAGAAATCAATATTTTTAAATAAATACGCGAAGACAGCGGGAATAACAAAGCCATGCGAGAGAAAGATGAAATGTCAATGTAATGTCTAAAATGATTGTGTTTTCTTATCTTGAGTCGCAATTATTATCATTACTTTTTCCATTTTATCACAAAAAATTTCTATTTTCAGACGCAAAAAAGTTAATTTCAAACGTATAAGAGATTGCTTATTTATTTCTACGCTCGAAAGTTAATTTTAAAATAATTATTTTTATGTTATTCTACAATAAATGAAATGCAAAGACCCGTATTAACCTATTCTCAGAGAGAAAAATGTAAATTGATATCGATTCATTCGTTAATGCGCTTTTCTATGTGTGTATTGAAGTTAATTGACCCATTTTCACAATTCTCTGTGACATAAATGTAAAAGTATGAGCTTTTTCATGTTCATTGTAACTTTTTACTATTCTCATCACATTTGTTTTTATTGTCACTGCCCCTGTCAAATTACTCTCTCTTTACACATATTTTGCGCTGTGGGAATCACCATGTGAGAACTTTTTCTATTTTTTCTTATCATAATTCACCACATATCACATTTCATCGAGATAGAGAGATAAATAAATAGAAGAGTAAGAAGAGTAGAAATAGATAAATAATTAACTACGATAGAAAGTGCATTATTTTCCCATTTTCTATCAACTGATATTTGTGTAAACGAGAGGGAGAAAGAGTTAGATAAGCAGTTGATTAATGTTGTGGTGCGAGTTTGATTTTTAGAGTATTTTCGTATTATTAAATTGTTTACACTTCGCCTGTTTGTCTGTCAGTAGATGCTTTAACTTTTATTGGACTTTTTTTATGTTTGTACTATTACAGGAAATTGAACAAAAAGAGATTTTCAGATAATTCTAAGATATTCTTTCTCGAAGTTTAGAGAAAATTGATTAAATTAACGAAATTTTCCAAAATGAAATTCAAATTGTTAAATTTCGTTAAAATTAAAAAATATTTATAGAAAAATGCGCTTATCATAGTTGCAACATTGGGACTTTCTTTATCTGTGATTTTTTTTATTATTTATTCGACAACAAATACTGATAAAAGTGAATCATCCCCTTTCTGTTGCCTGAGGATGATTGACACATTTTGACCTTATCGGCATTTAAATTATTATTTTAGAAAACCCCAAAAGTTTTTGTTTCATTTCTCTCTTCTTAGAATCAATTTAGCACAACCACAATCCTCAGCTGAGTTCCTTCAATTTCGATAAATTTTCAATTTAATCGTGTGCGGTAAAAAAAGGGTTTTTTTTATATTTTATTACGTTTGTAATAATTCCCGACTTGGTTTTCAATTTCGCTATAGCAATTAAAATAGAAAGTTTTCATTCAGTTTGGTTTGAGGGATAATAGTAGCAGCAGCATTGTAGAGAGGACGTGAAAAAAGTTTTATTTTAAGAGTTTTCAATTAAAATTTTTCAAAAGCAGTAGTGAGAAAGAAACAATGCCAGAAATATTTATAAATGTCGCATTTATGGGAAAAAGCTTTCGCAAAGATATTTTTGTGAGTTTTAATTAATTTTTTTCTCTCCTGTGTTTGTGTGTTCATAGTAATCCATTTTAAACCGCAAAATATCCTGTATATCATGTTGCATTCGCTCATATTTTTTGTTCATTCAAGATGAGAATGAGTAATTAACAACGAGAGAGCATACACGTGAAAATCATAAAGCCTGTCTAATCTATCACTGTCAAGGTGGCAAGTTATTTTTTCCAGTTATAAGATAAAATGCTTTCAGCATAAAGTCACTTATAATATGATACGTGCGTATCTGAGAAGTAAATCGAAAGAAAAATTCCGTAGGGAGAAGAAGTTCTAAGCAATCGAGGCATGCCATTGTTACAAGAGCGTATAAAATAACACAATTGAAAACTCTAACAAACCACTATTAACAGCAACAATAAATAATTATAAAGCATAAACTTTTACTTGGTCACTTTGCCGGTGACCTAATTAGTGAGAGAAGCTTCATATTAGATTTAATTTGAGTAAAAGAGAAAAGGAAAAATAAATTAAAGGACGGCACATGGTTCATTCACATAATGAAAGCATAACTGTAATCCCCTTAAGAACTTCTCCGTTTCTCATTCTCACACTCTTTCGTTCTCGTTACAGCCGTTTTTCTTTTCCTTTCTCGCTTGCTTGCTGTTTAGCTTAAGAGGCTCAATTCACTGCGAATGCATAAATATCCCTCATTTCACTCATTTTCTTTCTTTTTTTATCGTCATTTTGAGTTCAACAAACATTTTATGCTTTAAAATAAGTATAGCAGGCGACAAAATATCTCTCCTTGCCGCCTTTCATTCACTTGAATAAACATAGCGAAAGCGAATGCAAACGAGAACGAAGCGCGGCTTATCATAAATGTTTCTTTATACTTTTAAGTACTCGCTCTCTTTCTTTCTTCTTTTTTAAAGTGACTTTCAAGTTGAAGTCAAATGATGGAAGATGTATGAATATGAACTTATACTCTCGGAAGCTAGTAGCAATGAAATGAAGAGCCATGATGTTATTTTTCATCAGATGAAAGGAAAAAAGTTTTCCCACGATACAATAGAAAGTGAAAAAGTTCAACATGATGGAGATGACAATATGAAAAATAATCTTTTATAAAAGTCTTCATTCAATTTTCCCTCTCTTGCATTCATCATGTATGTAAATGGATAAAGTTTTTTTTTTCAATTTTCTAAGAATTATAATCTATTCATACATTGTTAAAATATACATCAGAGTAATTTTTATTGGCATTTTAAAAACATGGAGAAAAAATCTCCTGCCATATAGAATAGGTAGTGTGATGTATGAAGTTATCTCAATCGCCATAAAATATTTATAAACTATGCTTCTTCATAGTCAGCTGCCTCATTCATTCATCGTGTTTTTCACTTCACCCGCTCTCACTCTCTTGAATGCGGTAAGTGTGAAAAATTCAAGCCGTACTTCACGTAATCATATGCATGTATCACGTTTATTCGACCGTGAAAATATAAACTATTGGTATTTATAATTAATGGTGACTTTCACGGTGAATCGATCGGTCGTTTTTCATGTTGCACACGAAATTTATCATTTGTTATTCCGTGTTTGGATAAAAAAATAGAATGAACTAATGTCCTTAACCTTCTGTTTGTGCCGATAATGTTGAAACTGCAGTTGTAATACAATATATATGAGATTGCATGTATAATTCGACTCACGTAAACGTCAATATTCATTAAAAATAGAATTAAAAAAAAAGAAAAAAAGAGGATAAATATATGATTGATTGTCTTTTATTGTATTTTCATGATTATTTGGAAGTTTTAGAAAATAGAATTAGATCATAAATAACGGTTTTAAAAATTCAAAACATTGAAATAAATAATGGAAGTTTTACTTTTAAGCAATAAAATGCTTCAGACTAGAGTTGTTAATCTACAGATCCGTAGTCAGTAGCCATAATCTACTGTAGCTGCTGGCTATTTTTTTAAAAAGTAACCAATCGCTACAGTATCCATTTGGCTACTGTAGCCAAAATGTACTGTAGAAAATAGCCAAAAGCTACAATGTAGATTCTACTTTTAAAACTCTGCTTCAGTTTTTTCTTTTGTTGATTGTTCACTTTGAAGAGAAATTTTCAACTCATGAACTCAATAACAAATGACAGAAAGCAGAAGCATAAATAAAATTGCAACACCTCAGATATTTTATTTTGCTTCTCTTTTATAACTCGCTCGTATTTTTCTCCGAGAGAAAAAGGATGATAAAACAAATTGCGAAATCGATTAAATTATGCAAAACATTTTCCTTCTTATAAAATCATCCTTCTTCGTAACAAATAGAAAAAAAACGAGTAAACCACAATTAAACCGCATTGACAGCATTTTTAATTCTTCACTTTCGTCTATTTATAAAGTTTTGTAACTCCGTTTAAACCTAATTTATTTATGAGCGTTTGAGGAATTAATTTTCCCTCTATAGTATATCGTACGTGCATAATCGCGTGGTGGTTAATTTGTATTTCAACACTTGTTTCTTCATGTGACATAAACAGTCGTAGGAGTGTAAAAACTATTAGAGAATTCATCACTTACCTCAATGCCTGTTAAACCTAAAGCTTCCTCAATGTTTTGCGTCTGTAACGAATGAAAATAGCTCATAATTTGCAAATTAATGCGTATAATCATTTGTATGTCTACCATTCTGAATGGAACTCGTTCAGGGACTCGCAGTGTTTTACCTTTTTCAAAGCAAACGTTATAGTCAATATGAACAATATCTCCACTAGCCAACTTGACAAGTATGTTATCTAAATGCCGATCGCCTAACCCAATGATGTAACCTAATGGAAATAAACGTTGTTATAGATTATTCTTTCAATTTGAGATCTTCATTTGCATTTTACCAATTACACTCATTACTGCAAGTGACACTGAATAATTTCTGACAATTTGTCGCCAGTGTGCACTTGTCGATGCAGTGCACCAAAATTCTTTTGCCAACAAATCTCGCGGAGTCTCTGATTTGAGTTCTTCGTAGGCTTTCGTTTGCACAGATACAGGCCAGTCTTTGCGGTTATCAGTTGGCTTTAGGCCATGCTCTTTTAGCAGAGGCGTAATTTTACTATAAAATAATTCTGATGGTCGCATGACAACGTACTGCTTGTCTTTTCGAGGATTTGCGGCTTCTCGTTGTTGCCATTTTTTGTAAATAGAAAATATTGGAATTACGCCATCAACCCATGATATAAGACCAGATCGTGGTCCAAGCGGAATCACAGAATAGTGATGTGCTCGATAGTAAGTAACTTTGCCATCAGAATCCACAGATTTTTTCATCATTAAATTTGCAATTGAAAGGAACTGCATGATGCGTTCATCCAAATGTAAATCTTCCATACCCTTGAATAGAAAAGTGTAGCGTTTTCCATCGCTTCCATAAAATGCGAGCTTTTTGGGCTTTGTTTTTGTTGGTAAAATTTGAATCGTCTCATCTACTGACTGAATGTAAACCGCCTCGCTATCGTTTGAAGGCAAAACGCCTGGCATTGAAATATTTGTGTTGGTTAGATTCGCAAGAATGGGAGAAATGTCACTCATCTTGAGTGTGTGATTCATGCGTTTATGGACACGCTGTTGCATCAAATGTAGCAGCGATTTGAATTTGTTGAATGCCGCGAGCGGCTCACTTGTCTCGAATGGCTTTTTCAATTCGCTAATTGTCATTTCAATAAAATGTAGAAATTTCTCTTGAAAAGCTCGCTCATTGTTTGTCTCTGGCGGTTTTGATGTCCAACCTTGCATGCACTCCATGGTAAACAACATTTGTTTTGTTAGCAACTTGTATTTTTCTGCGAATAAATTGATTTTCTCTTGTGATTTATCCGTAGCTTGAAATTCTGCATCGAAGTTTGCAAACTTTTTGGCATTTTCAACGTAAAGTTGGTTGAGAGTTGTGAGCCACATTTCATCGTACAACATAGATATTCTACGAAGTTCGTTAACAAGAAGTTGCACTTGGCTGACAGTTTGAGGACTTTGCATCGATAATGTGTTGAGAAGTGAAGTGAAGCAATAAGATAAGCTTGAATTAAGAAACTTTTTGCAATCATTCATGATTTTGCTGTCTTCAATTGGTTGAGCTTTAAATTTTTTCTCCTCCATGTGATTATGTGCCGCACCGACAACAGTTGGAAAAATGATTAAGTGTGGTGAATCTTTCGCTACACGACAAAGCAATTCGCTTACACGCTTTCTTACATAAGGCTCATGATGATCAAGCCGTGAAAATAATTGTGGGATAATCACTTTCCATGGTGTCGATGGTGTTATTGCTGTGTATGAAATTCAAGAAGATTAAAAAGTTAAAAATAAAATTATCAGGAATGGAAAATTTTAGAAAAAGTGCTAATGATTTCTAGAACGAAAGATTAATGATTCACCGTAAATATATTTACCTAATCCTTCTTCTAAGACTTCTTGCAAACCGAGCGCATGTTTTACAATCAACCGCAATAAGCGAAGCGTAGCTGTGACAACAGATGAGTCACTATTCATGTCGGTATTACTTGATGACAACAAGAGAAATTTAAAGTAAGCACTTGCACACATTTCATAATATTTGTACACGTCACGATGTGCTTGCTTCCATAGTTTGATGATGCTGTTAATGATGTCGCTATTTTTATTTTTCAACAATGAAATCATTCTCAAGTTGCTCTCAATGATCTCCGTTGAGCTGCTTTCGTTCGGTCCAATATCTTCGTCCTCGACCATAATTTGCTGTTCGTTCAAAACTTTCAAGATACTCTCGACATCTTCCGGTTGCGCTTCAGGAATTAAATCTACAATTGCACTCGAGTCAATGGCTCGAAGACCTTGACTGTCAGTTTTTGATTCAATCATTTTTCTGCCCCATTTATAACACCAATTTGCAAGGCTAGACCAAGCTTTAGGCATTTTAGGACATTGTTTTACACCACTTTGAAGGAGTTTGCCAACAGCATCATCAACTAATGACATTTGCTCGTCTATATATTCTTCATCATTTATTGACTGCACGAGTGCTTTCAGCGAGCTACCATCTTGTGAAAACAAAGATTCTTCAGGCTCATTTTGTATCCATTCAGCAATTTTCATATAAAACTTTACGCATTGTTGATTTAAATTTTCGGAAACATTGCCGTCGGCAATGTTTAGTCTATTTTTAACGCCGAGTGCTGTGGTTGAGGCGAACTGAATAGCATCAAAATGTTGGTTTTTTGCTACATACAGCATTTTGCAATGCTCATAAATCGCACGTGACACATTTTCAGACCAAATTTTACTTTCATTAACATTGCGTGGTGACATGAAAAATTCTTTTATTGATGAAAGTTCGTGTTCGAATGGCAAACCTATGTGCTCTGTGTATTCTACATTTCGATAGACTGATGATAACTCACGAATGCATTGTCGAAAATTTAATTCTTTGCGTGCTGATGCGACCAAATCTAATTTTAAATTGATATTTTGTTGTTCTCCTTTTTCGCTACATGCATCAAGAAACTCGCCATAAATGGAAACAAAAAACATTGTTAATGAACCATATTTCTTCTCAATTTCAAGCGATTCAATATTGACACTACCCTCATTATTGATGACTATTTTATATTTGTGTGCTATGTGGTTCAATACATTAAGTCCAATCAAATATTCTTGTGAACTCGTTCTAACGCTCTCTTGCAGCAAAGTGTGCAAAATTTCCCAGCTTGTCTTCTGTTTTTCTCGATTGCTATTCTCTTTGTCTAAAATGGCACATGCGAGTGTGTTCTCAGTTAATGAGAGCAAATTGTGAACTGAAAAATTGTTTGATACATTTCCTTCGTCCTCGAGCGTTTCCCACAGTGATAAATCATTAAGTGCATCAAAGTCTTTTGTCTTATCATATTTTTTTATGCTAGCCACCTGTTCTTTTGTGATTTTTAATATTGGAATGTTGGTTGGCTTATAATTTCTTTCTTCCTCTTCAACTAAAACATCATACAACTCCTCCATGTTTCCTGTGAACAACAAACAACATCTTCTCTGATCCGCAATAAAGTCATAAATTTTCGGCTCGAGCTTTTCGTCTTTGAGAACTTTTGCATAGCCATCGGCAGCAATTTCACGATGTCCTGCCGCCTGTTCTGCTGCCATTTTAATCCAATGTAATTTTCTACCCGAGACATTTTTTACCCAAACATATAAACCACACAAACCGTCGCTCTCAAAATTTCTCAACATTGCCCATGTCAGTGACATTAAAATTTGATCAAAATAAGTCTCATTTATTTTACCGGCAGCACACAATTCTTTTAAAATACTTTGCGAACAACGTATCACCATCTCAAGCTCTAGTGCGTGAAGCGCTAACTGATGAATTGCGAGTCGATTGCGATTAAACCATTCATTACATGTTGACGCGTTTAAGCGGAAAAATGTTCTTGCAGGCTTTTCTGGAGGCGGAATCGCAAAAGCGCTTCCTTCTGCTGCATTATAAATAGCTTTTTCTAAACTTTCCATGAAACCAAGCAAAATTCGCACGTTACGTTGATTTGCTAAGACATGTTCGTAACTACGCAGCTTTGACTTGTCCTTGAGCGTCAGAATACGAGCGTGCTCTCGAATTATTGCTTCAATTTTAATGAAAGTGTCCTGAGCTTTACCCAGTGGTGTTCGCAATTTATTGTTAACACAGTAACGAGCTGCTTCCCATTGTATCCATGAATATAATGTACGAACGTCCTTCAGGGTCACTCGTTTGTATTCTTCAGCCATTTCAGTTCCGTTGAACCAACAATTTCTGAACGAATGCAAAATAAACTGATCAATGTTCGTGGCATTCGCTGAATATGTTATATGATTTATGAATTTTTGGAAGTATTGAGCGCGCAGTTCGCCTCCATGAATACTGCCAAGTGATAGATGCCAGTTTTCCATCTCAGTGATTTTATTAATCGCCTCTTGATTGATGCCTGATGGTGACTTGGCCTGCTCGAGTGTAAATTTCAATGGAATTCGCGAAAGAATAAAAGAATAGCGTCGTCTTATTTCTGGATTGGCTGAGCACATCTGCACAACACCTGCTTCAGACATGGCTGTGTAAATTTCATTATGAATGCTCTCAAAGGAATAGAGTGAGTCATTACATGTTGCTACCTTCAATAACACCTCATCATTGTTGTAATTATTTCCGATTTGATTTATTCTCTTAACGATTGAAACAAAGCTTTGATTTTCTTTTAATTGTTCAGAATATTGACAGGTTTGCTGAATTATTTTATCTAACCAGTCAAGAATTAGTTTGAATTGTTTCAACGATGGCATAGATTTTAGCATTTTCTCAATGAATTCAAGAATAAGTTTGAAATGCTGTGAAACTGGTGATTCAGTTGGCGAAGAATCTGAAAGCCATGAGGATGTAGTGATTGCTGAAGTTTTATTTATTAGCAATGCACTCGATGATATAAAATTGTTATTTTTCAAACAATGCTCAGAAATTACCAACAAAATTGCATATTGTGTCAGTTCAAATTCATTCCATTCAGATCGCCAAATGTGCAAACTTATTAATACTTCCAAAATGCTAGGGACAAGCGAGTACATAGCAATGATTGAATTTTGCGTTGTAGCTAATTTTGAAAGAGCAGTCAAATTAAAATTTAATGCAACTTGTGCTCTCATAATTGTTTTTTCATTAGTTATTTCATCATTGACCAAATTAGATGTAACATCGGAAATCCATTTAATTTCCTTCAATTGTGGAATTCGCTTTAGGCACACACCAAACTGTTCAATAATACATTTATATGCAGCTTGCAATAATGGAACATTTTTGAGTGCAAGAACTTCATGATAAATTTTAATTAATCCGCTTTTCACCCGCTTATCATTATTGAAACTGACACTTTGCACCAACACACTGTCGACATTAAAAAGCTTTTCAATAAATTGCACCGGAAGTTCACTTTTGAACTCTTTGATGAATTCATTGACCACACAGAGAAAACTAGACAATTCACTTTCTGTAAATTTTGTTAGATTTTCCTTTTCGATCTCAATTAATGTCAAAACTGAATTCATTTCTATGTCAATTTCACACTTGCGGCAGTTAAGAACAATCAATGTGAATTCATTCACTGGTAAAATTGTCTCTTTGATGCAATTCTCATCCTGTAAGGCAAATTGTGCTACTCGAAAAATCTTTTCCTTGCACTCTTCTAATGTCGATTTTCCCATAAAATAGATTAATGCTTCGGGTGAGACATAAACTGATTTTATTATCGCATTGAAGACACCTGTAGGAAGCAATAAAAATTTTATTTCATGCCATTTAAATCGTGCGCAAATAAATTATCATTATTATCATTGATTGACTCACCAACAAATGCACCAAAGTCTTTAAAATTTTTGACTTTGTCCTCATTATTATCCTCCATTTTTTCAATGCATCCATCAATATCTTCCAAAAGTTGACCAATGAGATCAAGCGAAAATTGCGAGTCATTTTTCCAATATTGTCCCAAACTTTGTAAAACAAGTGCACAATGAACTTTTACTTTTGTCAATTGATTTTCCATCATCCAGCCAATCACAATATCGACAACATTTGTAAAATGTGATTTGAAATATCTTGCATTGTAATTATTAGCGATGACAATTAAAACATTAGTAATGGCCATGAAAACTCGATAATCATCAGTCTGTTCAAGAAAGTCTCTCAATAATTCCATCAACCTACCAACTTGATCGCTCAATCGCAGCTCATTTGAATCCATTGATAGAGTTTTCTCCAAAGCATTCATCATTGCGACACGAAGTGTTTTGACGCTCTTGTAAGTCTTGCAAATCCACGATTTATAAAGAGGAAAATCATTTCTCATCACAAATCCCATCATGCCATAGACTTCAGCAACATGAATGACTGCTTCACCTGTGTGACATTCTTTCATTACAGAAATGAGTGAATTGGTGAGCATGTCGAAAGAACGCTTAATATAATTAGCATTTGCTTGATCTTGAACGACAGTTTTAAGTTTTCCACAAATTTCAATTGTTCCACTTACAGTTGTTTCAGTCTCTAGGCGTCGCAATAATTTAGAAATGCGAACATCTTCAGGAAGATTTGAATTTTGAGCTAGTTGATTGACTATATCAGTTTTTATAAGTTTATTACTGCTGTTATTACTGCTTTGAGTCTTCGAAGAGGAAGATGAAGAACCAGCTGTGGCAATTTTTCCATTTTGTTGTTGTCCTGGAGTGTCCAGTCGTTCGTCATACAGTTTTGGATGACGATGCTCGTCCTTCCATCGATTTCTACTCGATTTGTTTTCACTGTATTTGTCCATCGTTTTTTTTATTATGATTAAGCTCTTATCATGATAAAAGTAAATAGCCTAAAATGATAGACAACACATTTCAACAAAGAAATTTTATTTTTTGTGAAATTTTTCACTCTTACCGATCATAACAATATCACTTTTATGTGATTATGATGTAAGAATTTATAAAGTGTCAATTAATGCAATTTTCGAAATGAAATGTTTGCAATTACTGATTTTTTTGAATAAAAATTTATTTTCATAAGTTTCAAATGTTAAAACGTAAACAAAAGATTTTTCATCTTTATAAGCCGCGTACTTTGTTTTTGCGGGTTTTTATGTGAATTGAATGAGAGAGTTTGATAATTTTAAATTTCTTTAAAATTTTAAATTGACATTTTATTTTTAAGTATAAAAAAGATAGTAGAAAGTTTGATTAAATAAATCATATAAACAAAAGATTAAAAATATTGTTATTTAATGGTGAAATTCACTTTTGCATTTGCGTGTAATAATGCCACTTTTTTGTTTACTTGAGTGTGTTTAGATTTGGTAAATTTTATTTCAGGTAAGATCAAAAGTTTTTAAAATCTCTGTTGATTTTTTGAAATTTCTTTGTCAACACAAAATTTATTGAAAAATTAACTTTTTTGGAAAATTTCATAACAAAATAATGTTTCTTAATGTTCAAATATTTATATTAAATTTTCAATAATTTTTGACATAAATCGGCTCAAAATTTCAAGATCATAATGCGCAAATTTAAAAATGTAACGGAATTTTTAATTTCTCCAGAGAAATGTTGAGTAATGATATGAATTGGCATTAAATTATGAAAGGAGAACGAAATTGTTAATTTACTATTTAAAAATTCTATCTAGGAAGGAAAATTTTAATTAAAAATTTAAAAAAATATTTTTAAGAATTGAAAAATTTCAAAAAAAAATAATTTATTTCATAATCAATAAAAATTTGTTAACTATTCAAAGTTTAACATCATTAATTATAAAATTTTTCTTTTATCTTCTTTTAAAATTACAAAATTTGTAAAAAATTTTAAAGTAAGATCAATTTGCCACAATCACATTTTAAGCCGTATAAAAAATTTCGTTCGCTCTTTTCTTTCATAAAACACACCAACAACAACAACAACAATAAAATACCAATAATAAGAAGATCTGAAGAATGAGTTTTATTTAGAGATGAGAAGGCAAGTAAGTCAAGAGCGACCAAGATGATGCTATTCAAAGACGCATTGTGATTGTAAATTTAATAAAAATTTATCATTTTACCACGCCATTGTTATTTACAGCGATATAAATTAAATTTCTCTATTTCTTTTTTGTTTCAAGGTGTTCAAGTTGAAACGATTTACATAAATGTGATTTTTTGCATGTTAATGGTAATGAACTAGGAAAATGCCTTTAAATAATTACAACCGAAAGTAGATTCGCATATTTTAGCAACAAAAAACTTCATTCGCTTACATTACGCGATGCGGTATATTATGCACACTCAACACACATGTGAAGAGCTTTTAGAAGTTTTTTCTGCTGTTTGTAGTCACTACACTCTCGACTGGGGAAAGAAAACTTGAAGATTGTCGTTGTAACATGCTATTCACACATACATATTGTGCACGAGCGAGACAATCTTAAGAGGTAGGAGGGAGACTGCCAAAAGTCAAAAAGTGAGAGTGAAACCAAAAAATCTGGCAGTTGAGGAAATTCATTCATAGTGATTAGACATCAATATAGGTAGCTGCTGCCGTGCATTTAAAAATTATAATTACACACAAGAGAGAGAAACCTAGAGATTTTCACGATAAGATGAATCGATTTTTATTCTTTGCACTTTTAGTGACAGTAGCATGTGAGTATAAACAATTAAAATGGATTAAATAAATTCACTTACCGTTATTCAATACTATTATCGCTTACAAAATTGTGAACAGCGAAAAGAAATGCTCATAAGTGTGATGTGTTGCATAATAATTTCACCAGAGATATTAATCGATAGTGTCTCGCTCTTTCATACCACGTATGTCGGTCGTTCATTACATAATCACCTTCCATGCAGATCCAATTTCTTCGAAATCGATCGTATCGCAAAGGCAAAACCAGTTATTCAAAATTAATGATCATATTTATCTCTGCTGCGTGAAAGAGCTGAACATTTGGAGAAAAATTTGACAAAAAGAGAGCAGTAAGGTGACCTTTGAATAAAAATAAGTTTCGATGTTTCTAAGCGGTATGATTTTTTACGATTCGATAAATTTGCAAATTAATGATTTCGTTCTGAGAATACGGAAAATGTCATACATTATTATGGCGCATTTGTTAGCTCGATTTGCTTTTATAAGGGACTGGTTTTGTAATAATGCGAGTAAAATATCAGCTACCTTGAGTTGTAATTTCATAATTTCTTTCTTAATTCAATGGCAAATATTGTGTGTATGTGACAGCTTTAATTCACGCCTTTCAGTTTATCAAAGAAAATCAATTATAAAATCATTTGAATTACTATCGATTAAATAACGCTAACATCTTATTATTAGTGAAATATAAATGGTACATTGGCACTTGAATGATGGAGAAATTTCTTTTTCAAGCATTGCGCTTCTTCTTTTTAAACTCATTTTGGCTTTGAATGTCAATAAACTTTCGACATCGATGCCGTTATTATTATTTGCTATTATGGCTAATAGTGATCTCCATATTAGCATTTATAATCAACACTTACATAATCGTATGCAATCATAAATCAATACGCCTCGCTATACTGAGACACCTCTTCTTCTCTCATTTCAACAGCGGCACAAAAATTTACATGTCCAAACAATAAAAACGCACAATACGAGGATGAAGTTCAGTGCGACAAATATTACGAATGTATTGATGGAGTAGCCAAAGAGAAATTATGCCCAGATGGATTAGTGTTCGATCCAACAATTCGACGAATCAACAAATGTGATCAGCCCTTTAATGTTGATTGTGGTGACAGAACAGAACTTCGTAAGTTATTAGAATTATTCTTTTAAAATATTTTAGATCTAAATACAATTTTTTATTAAATCAGAGCCACCAAAAGGAACAAACGACTATTGTCCAAGAAAGAACGGTTTCTTCGCTCATCCTGACCCATCAGTTTGTGACATCTTCTATCAATGTGTTGATGGCGAATATGTCGAAAATAAGTGCGCAGGAGAACTTCAATTTGATGAATATTCAGGCACATGTGTGTGGCCAGCAACTGCAAATCGCGAAGGCTGTAATATAGTCAAGAAAGAACTCAAAGATGGATTCCAATGTCCAACTGACAAAAAGAACAAAAATGATGCCAATGGTCAAATCATTGCTCACCCCCATTTCGCCCATCCAGAAGATTGTCAGAAGTTCTACGTGTGCCTGAATGGTGTTGATCCAAGAGAATTGTCATGTGCTGCTGGTGAAGTTTTCAATGATGAAACTAAACGTTGTGACAATCCAGAAAATGTTCCTGGATGGTAAGAAATTATAAAATTTTGTTTATTCATACAATTGTTGACATTTTATTTTCTCTTTTTTAGTGAGGATTGGTACAAAGATGCTGACAAGAACTAAATCTATTTCTCTCCTTTCTTCTAATTCTTTTTTCACCTTACCTTTTTTCACTAATTTTATTCTAAACTAATCATTTCCTTCTCTCTCCATTTCAATAATAATATAATATCTATAATGTGTATTCATATCAAGACTGCCATTATTAATGAACAAAATAAACAATTATTTTTAGTCTATATCTATTTACTTATAAATATAACAATTCTACCTACTCACTCTCGACTATCCTTCCTATATTTAGTCTTACACAATCCCTGTCTCTCTATTTCTTCCTACTCATTCAATATTGTTATGCATAAAGTACAAATTTGCGTAAATCTCAGCTGTGCCTGCTCTCTAGCACAACTTACATTTGCACTCTTATTTTTCTCTCATTTTTTTCATTGCACAATCTACTTTCACTTAACATCTAGAGCTAGTTTTCTAAGTTTCACTTCATTCACTGTCGCTGCTCTTTTCTTTTTCTTCTATTCTGTTGCACACACACTGTCAGTTTCCCTTTCTTTACTTTCCTTTAATTCTCTTGACTGCACTGCATCTATCTTTCCCTGTCCTATCATTCTATCCTTTTATCTTTCTTCTTTCATTCGTCTGTCATTTCATTTCATTCCATTGTTTCTGCTGTTTATGTTGCTTTCTCGATAAAAAAATAAAAAATGTGAATTGATAAAAATACAAAAATATTGACTTTTTATTAATTTTGAAAGACTAATTGAGTAAGTTGGTGTTAATTGAATTTACAGAATGCATGCATGAGCAATACACATATGTTGAAAGGAGCGCTAAAAAATTCTTTCGCTCTGCTTTCATAAATAACGTGTTAAATGCAATGAGTTATTGGGTTATATAATAAAAAGGCACAAGTATATAAATCTCTAGCCAATAAACCAATATTATACCAACACCAATCGCTCTTTACCAATGACCATACCTTTTCTTCTATATACATATACCGTATGTATACACTTATAACACGTTTGGCTTTTTTTTGAGTCACAGCAGCAGTTGATTTTGCGCTTGCTGAAAAAATGAAATTAAATAACTGAGCTCAAGTTAGTCTTTGGTTAGCCACAAAAGGTGACGGGTTGGTTGAAGTATTTATAATAGTTTATTGAGCTCTATTTGCTACCAAACAAAAAATCAATTTCAATTCAGACTGCTGTATAATGGAAGAAGTGCTTTTTGTTTGATCTCTTTCTTACTCAATTAACAAAAGAAATGAAAAGTGAAATTTAACGCTGTAGGAGTTTGTGAGCAAATGAAGAATTGAAGATGATTTTTGTTTCTTTCTAACGAACTTTCCAAGTCACTTATTGGGAGTGAAAGAGAGATGAAATTATATAATTTTCTTTCACCCCACAGCCTTTAACCATTTGTAGTATAAAAAGCAACGCATCTGTTTGATTTTTTGCAGATTTTTCATTTGTGGACGGCGAGAGATACGTATCAAAAGTCGAGGCGCACGTAAATTCAAAATGAAGTTGTTCTCATTCATCGTCGTCATTTCATTTGGAGCTTTAGGTGAGTTAGAATTATACTTGTTCAATTATTGAATTATACCAGCAACAGCTATAGTGTTTATAAAAATGCATAACATTGACTGCTAATTCTAACATTTGGAAACAACAAGAAACTCGTTTTTGAACACACATATCACATTATTCATTATTATTGTGTAACGGCCTTGATTCAATTTTTTCTTTCACATTTTTTTAATTTCTGTCTGAGAGAAATATGAGAAGATAAAAGAGAATACGAGAAAATTAAACAATTTGTGCACTATTTTTCAATTTGTGACATTATGTACAGAGCAAAAGAAAAGAATATTGAAAAATGTACCGAAAATATTAAATGTTACAAATGAGAATATAAAGAAAAGAGTTCATGAACACGTCAAGAATGTTAAAAGTGAATAAACTGTGAAGTAATTTTTTTTGTAGGAGTTATTCATGTCATAATTGAATATGATGAAATTTTAGTGAAGTAAATAATGAGACTTAGTTGTGTAGGAAATTAAATGTAGTTAGAAAATTTCATCAAATAAAATTTTTCTTCAATTTCAATAAAACATTGTCAACGATTTCTTTTTGATTCTTTTACACGCTTATTTACAATAAAATGACCTCAACATGATTTCATAAATTGCAATTATAGCTCTATAGAAAGTTGGAGAACAACTAATTCGAACTGATAAGTTTCAAAGTGCAATTATTATTATTTTGCTCTCTTAAAATTCTTTTTCGTTCGCAATTAAATGTGATATTTCATGATACATTTGTTTTGCTTTATTATACAGTGCCGTTTATATGCTATTTATTATGCAAAAAAATTTATATGCATGAATTTCCTTTAAATGTTGCTAATGTTAAGTAACTTTGTATAATATCTGAAAATCGATTAATTAATGACTTTTATTATGTTTAAATGTTAATTGGAGTATAAACTTCATTTTTAGCTCTTGCTCAAGTACCACAATGTCCAGAACCAATTGGTGAACAAGCTTATGCTCATCCAGAAAACTGTAATCAGTTCTTCCTTTGTACTAATGGCACAATCACATTAGAGACTTGTGAAAATGGTTTGATTTTCAATGGCAAAGGAGGTGTTCACAATCATTGTGCCTACAATTGGAATCATGAAGCTGAATGTGCTGGCCGTTACTATGATCGTAAGTTTTAAATTTGAGCTTTTATAGATTAAACTTTTAAGCTTTTCACATTTTTATAGCAACTCCAATCTCAAGTGAATCATGCGAATATCAATTTGGAATCTATGAAGACAGCAATGATTGCTCAACAAGCTATCTTAAGTGTGAATTTGGTGTCGCTCATCAATTGCCTTGCGAAAAAGGCTTAGTTTATGATCATAGAATTCATGGCTGCAACTGGCCTGATCTTTTACTTGAAAAATGCAACCCAGAAGCTGTTGTTGGCTTCAAATGTCCAGCTAAAGTTGATCCACGTTCGCCAGCTGCTCGCTTCTGGCCTTTCCCAAGATTTCCAGGTAAAATTTAGCATTTAATTCAATGAGCTGATGTAATATGCTTTCTTTTTTCAGTTCCTGGTGATCCTCATTCACTTTTCCTTTGCAATGAAGGACACCCACGTTTGATTGCATGTGGTGAAGATAAAATCTTTCAAGCAGACACATTGACTTGTGAAGATGCATAACTTTATCATTTTTCATCAACTTTTCTCTCACCTCGACGCTTTTGTAAAAAATTTCCGAATTCTTTCTGCCCAAGTGTAAAGAAATTTTTTAATTTGTAATTTATTTTTTTTTTCTTTTTCTTCTCTCTATTTGGCATTTAAAGATTTTTTTCCGAAAGTTTAATTGAGAGACGACTTTTAGCGATTTAAAATCACAAACAAAAAAGATTTTTTATTATTCCAAATGAAATTTGAATAAACATGAATTTGACACTGAAATCAAAAAAGTTTTATGATCTTCTTTTTCTCTATACTTTAGATTATGAAGTTGAGAGACTAGTATGGAAAATTTATAGATGATAAAACAGCATACTTTATGAGGCTTTTAATTCGGAATTTATTTTTTATAATTTCAAAGTTTTGCAAAAAATGGTAAAAACTATAATGATAGATTTATGACCACCATTCGTGAGAGATAAAAGTTTCAAATTGATGAACAAGCTTGAAACACGATGTTTTCTAATCAAATTTTCAATACGACTTATTCATCATTTTTATGCAAATTTATCAAAGAATGTCGTAAATTATCATACAATATAGGATATATTTTTGGATTTTGAGACACTAAAATTTATATATAAAATGTAAATAAAACAAAAACTTTAAAAGAAAAAATTTAAATTGAAATTTTTGATTGTGTAGTAGTAATTTAAATAACTGAGATAACAAGTTTTTATATAAAAAGATGTCAAAATTAGTCAGAATTCAACTATACGTAAAATTGAAAGTTCATCCTATTTCTGCAAAAATAAAATTTCTTGAAAGACAAGAGTTTCGAATTAGTATAATTTTCATATTATTACTTTTTTATTGTACTTGTGTGAGTTTAATGCTTCAAAAAAGTTCTTCCTACAATTACGTATTACAAATATTTCTATATAGAGTTAAGATTAAAAATAATTTCAACAATTTTTTACATTATTCTAAAACACCTGACCTGATATTGTTTTTAAGAATAACTAAAAATAGCTTAATTGATAGGAAAATTATAGAAATGTTTTTGATATATACGAACAAAAAAATACCTTTACTTTACTGATAGATTCCGGTAGGAGAGAGGATGGAAGAGAAAAGATACATTAATTAACAATGGAGAAATTAAAAAAATATATATATAAAATATAAATACGATTTAATGCTGTCGTTAAAATTAAAAACTGAGTTTTTGGCCTATAAAAAGTTTTTTCTCGCTTTCATTTTTGCTATTATGTATAGATAAATAATACTTTTCTTGTTCGCTATTTTGAGTAATTGTAAGGTATCTTTTTCATTATCTTGTGTGTGTTTTTTTTTATAGAAATACGGTTTAACTTTTTCTAATCCTTAATAACTAATATTTTGCTTTCCTTTGTTGTGTAGTTGTGAAGTGATTTTCACCTACAAAAATCTTTATAGAAACAGTTTCTTCGTTTTTTGTTTTCTCTTTTTGATTTCATAAATCTCGAGTAGATTCTCGCAAATGCAAGTTTTACATTTCTCCGCACTTTGCTTTTCTTAATTCTCGTTTGAATTTCAGTAATTCCGCTAGCAAACGTTCGTGAAGTTCTTCAGCAAATTCGTCTCGTAAAGCACATAACTCATTACCAATGTAAATACCAAAGGACTGATACTTAGTTTTATTAATGTCGAGTGAATTGTAACCATTATCGCAGTCCATTGAAGGCTCATCATCAGCGTCCATACCATTAAAAGAATTATTCATAAGGAAGTGAGTCTGTTCATCGTTATCGAGCGGTTCGAGCATTTGCATTGCGGCACTTGCAAAGTTATGTGGTGATGTGGTTAATGAGATGTTTGGCGAGTATGTCGGTGTCGATGCTGATGTCGCCGAGGTATTGTTATCCAATTTATTTGTCTTTCGATATGAACTATACAACGAATCGATTAATTAGTAAAAGACATAAATGTATTGGATTAATAAAAAAATTGATTGATCAAGAAGTTCAAGGACTGTGTATGTGTATGATGTACTTACTGTCTCCTCGTTGAAACGGCATCGATAAATTTCATATCTTTCATTAAAGGCCAATATTCTTTGAGTGGTGCATTGCTTGAATTTCCATTCTTTTCAATATTTTCCCAATACAATTTTTCACGTCTGTATTTCTCTCTTAAGCTTACCCTAAATTAATTGAAAAATATTATGAAATTATGTAAACCAGATTAGCCACAATTAAGCAGTAGCGTAAGTATTTAACGAACCATTTTAAACGTGCTTGCTCGCCTGTGATACCGCAAGAATTGCCAACGCTGTCCCATACAAGTGCTTTCTCTTTACAATCTGAATTTTAATAGGAAGAAAGAAAATTTTTTTTTATTTTAATAGCGATAACACAAAAATAGCAAAATTAACATATGCTTTCATTTGATTTGAATAAAATACCTTTATAATCCTGACATCGTGTGTCCCAGAGAATCAAATTGTTTTGAACATGTCGAACAAATTCTTCGTCAGTTGCTGTGCCTAATGAGTGTGATTGAAAATTCTTTATAAAAAGTCCAAAAGTAGATGGGAACATATTTTTTAAAATAATAATTATATTATAACAAGAAATAAAAACAAATCGCGCCTAAGCGCTGTAGAGGGAAAAAATTGAATGGCCTAAAAATCAATTTTCGTACAGCTTTAAAAAATTTCTTGAATTTCGTGCTTTGAGCGAGAACAAATGGCCTTGAATTTTAAACACATTTTTAATAAAACCAAAAGAAAACACACAAAACAGCAAATGTTAAAGGACTGTGTTTTGATCAATGCAGACAGTTAACATTTGAATTCTTCACTTTTCCCTTTTATGATAATTGATTTAGAAATTTTTTTATGCCTCGACACATATTACAACAAAAAATTTATAATGTCGAAGAAATTTTTTAAATTCCATAAATTTCATATTAACTTTCCGAAATTTCAATAACTTTCTTCACTTTACTCACCTCTAAAGTTCATAATATAAAAATTTGATCTTTTTGAAGAGCACAAACTTCACGGAACTTTGGCAACTTTAATTTAAATTTATTGGAATTTCAATATTTTTGACTTTCATCAGCAGAGTGTGTTTACTTTTGAGTATGTTTTGAGGGCGGGCATCTAAGAAAAACTTCCATACACTTTAAAGAGGCTTGAATTTTTAAAAAACGTTACGCTCTTTTTTCAAAGCCTATTTTTCAAAGAAACATGATATCAATATCTAGAAAGTTACAAAAAATATTCCATGAAAACATAGCATAATATACACAAAGTTTTATAAGATAAGAATATTAATGGAACATTCTATAATCAAAAATAATATATTTTATTGATTATTAAAATTTGTGTAAAATTTTAAAATAAAATTTAAACATTTTTGTGAATTTTTATTAAATTTAAAAATTTAAAATTTGTGAATTCATAAAAAATGTTTTTCTAATTCTAATAATATTTTTTCAAAGATTTGTAAAAATTAGGGTTTGGTAGTTTGCGCAGATGTTTGCATATATCTGCGTGTATATCTGCGCAGACAGTTTTTTTGGACCCTAGTAAAAATATAAGGATTTTTTAAAACCTAACGTTTTAAAAATCATAATAATTTTTTAAAATCAGAACCGGGGGGATTGACACTCAGGTAAATGGCAAAAAAAGGGATATAGACAAAAATTGATAAAAATAGGTACAAAAAAATATTCCATTACTTCCGGAATAAAAATAATTATTTTATCAAATTTTTTTCTTATTTCATTATTTAATACTAATTTTGACATTTGAAATGATTTAAATCTGTTAAGAGCTTACAAAATTGAATTTTAAAAATTGTAAATATTTAGTTGCGCAAAAAAATATGTTATATGTTGCAGAAATACATAAATAAGCAAAAAAGGCAAATTCTTTTGCCAAAATGTCTGTCTCCTTGAACAAAACAATGCTTTAATTAAAATCTGAAAACAAACTGAATGTTTTTAATTTTTGTGAACATTGCAATGTGGAGATGAAAAATTTCTAT
>JACWBX010003764.1:51787-67954 GCA_014622435.1 Polypedilum pembai
GAAAACATAGCATAATATACACAAAGTTTTATGAGATAAGAATATTAATGGAACATTCTATAATCAAAAATAATATATTTTATTGATTATTAAAATTTGTGAAAAATTTTAGAATAATATTTTAAACATTTTTGTGAATTTTTATTGAATTTTAAATATAAAATTTGTGAATTCATAAAAAATGTTTTTCTGATTTTTGAAATTAAATTCAATTAAGTTCAAGCCCAGTGAGAAATATTTTTTTCAGCCGGAGTCAAGCGGCCGGATTGAAATTATAGACAGTCGAGTATTATACAATAAAATGAGAACTTCTGCATCTACATTTTGCTTATTTTTTATATTTTTTAAAGATTTGTAAAAAATTAGGGTTCGGTAAGGAATTTTTTTAAAACTTAATTTTTTAAAAATCATAATAACTTAAAATCAAAATCAGGGGGATGGACACTAAGGTAAATGTCAAAAAAATGAAATTAGACAAAAAAATTGATAAAAATAGATACAAAAAAATTCCTTTACTTCCGACATAAAAATAATTAATTTATCAAATTTCTTTCTTATTTAATTATTTAATACTAATTATGACATTTGAAATGATTTAAATCTGTTAAGAGCTTAAAAAATAGAATTTTAAAAAAAAGTAATTATTTAGTTGCGCAAAAAAATATGTTATATGTTGCAGAAATACATAAATAGGCAAAAAAGCAAAACCTTTTGCCTAAATGTCTGTCTCCTTGATCAAAACAATGCTTTAATTAAAATCTGAAAACAAACTGAATGTTTTTAATTTTTGTGAACATTGCAATGTGGAGATGAAAAATTTCTATCCATAACATCTCACATCTATGAAAACAAATTTTAATCAGATTCATTTCTAATAAATTTAAAAGATTCTGATAAACTTATTATTATTATTATTATTTTCAAACATATGATAATTTTTTCTATGTGGAGTTTTTCATTTTAAAGCAACCTTGACTATGTTGTTTTTGATACTATAATTATATAAAATTTTATTTAAACACTTAAGAAAGAAGATATGGTAAAGAATGACAAAGTCTAAAGTCTGAAAAATATAAGATTCATAAAAAAAAATTTGTCTTAGAAATTCAAAATTACCCAATAAATCTTCTTTTATATTTTAAAATTTTAAGTATTTTAGTACACACACATGACAATGAAATTGTAAAAAATCCAACAATTAGTAGCGATAGTATTCTGGTTTGAATGGACCATCAGGATTAAGACCCAAGTAATTAGCCTGCTTTTCTGAAAGTTTTGTAAGCTTCACACCCAACTTTTCAAGATGTAGTGCAGCAACTTCCTCATCGAGTTTCTTAGGTAGCATATGAACACCAACTGGATATTTTCCTTCAGCTTTTGTCCATAACTCAATTTGGGCAAGTGTTTGATTACAGAAAGAGTTAGACATTACAAATGATGGATGTCCCTTTGCGCAGCCGAGATTAACCAAACGTCCTTCAGCCAAAAGAATAATGTGATTGCCATTGCTTAGAAGAAATCTGTCAACTTGTGGCTTAATATTGACTTTTTCCTTTGCATTTTGTTCAAGCCAAGCAACATTTACTTCGCAATCAAAATGACCAATATTACAGACAATTGAATCATCTTTCATCTTCATAAAATGCTCTCCCATAATGATGTCTGTGCAACCAGTGGTCGTAACGAAAATGTTTCCCTCGTTAGCTGCTTCATCCATAGTTGTAACTTCATAGCCCTCCATAGCTGTAAAATGAAAAAATTAAAAATACTCATAAACTATTTGATAATTTTATGTAACTCACCTGCTTGTAGAGCGTTAATTGGATCGATTTCAGTAATAATAACTCTACCTCCAAATGATCGAAGGGCCTGTGCACAACCTTTGCCAACATCTCCATATCCAGCGACAACGCATGTTTTTCCAGCAATCATGACATCAGTGGCACGTTTAATTCCATCAATTAAAGATTCACGACATCCATAGAGATTATCAAATTTGCTCTTGGTAACAGAATCGTTTACATTGATTGCAGGAACTTTTAGTTTGTTTTCTCTGAACATGTTGTAAAGGTTGTGAACTCCAGTCGTTGTCTCTTCGCTAATTCCCTTGATACCGGTCAAGTATTCTGGATATTTTTCGTGAACGAGATTTGTGAGATCTCCACCATCATCCAAAATCATATTCAGAGGTTCGCCATTTGGAAAAACAAGTGTTTGTTCAATACACCATATATATTCCTCTTCAGTTTCTCCTTTCCATGCATAGACAGGTACTCCACGTTTTGCAATTGCTGCAGCAGCTGAATCTTGAGTACTAAAAATATTACAGCTACTCCATTGAACCTATATAAATACATAAATAATGTTCATCAGATTATTTTTTCCTTATCAACATCTTAGCAATGTGCTTATTTATAGCGTGACTAAGATTTTTGTGTTCCAATTCTAAAGTATATTGTCGTCACTTTAAAACCCGCGTTATTTCTTTATGTAAAGGTCAAGTTTACAAACAATCATGAGTGACGCGATTATAATAATGAGATGATTTTTTCAAGAATTCTTATCTCTTTTTCTATATATTGTTTCTTACTTCGGCTCCTAATTCCAAAAGCGTTTCGATAAGCACTGCTGTCTGAACTGTCATATGCAAACAACCAGCAATGCGAGCTCCTTTTAAAATCTTTGCTGGCCCATATTTTTTACGAATTGCCATCAGTCCGGGCATTTCATTTTCGGCAATGATAATTTCTTTACGACCGAGTTCTGCAAGACTGATATCAGCTGCGAATGAAAGAAATCATAAAAATAATGTTGTAACCTCTTACATGTGCATTATAAAGATGAGGAAGAAATAGAGAAACAATAATCACATGTACAGTAATTATAAGCCAAAATTTTTTATTCCGGCATATTGTATATTGAATCTTATTTGTTTCAACTCAAAAACGTTTACTTACCAACTTTATAAGCCGGCTTAGACATTTTTACTTGTGATCAAGGTAGCGTTTAGAGAAAGACTGAAGTATTAAAATGGACAAACTTTTTTTCTGTGAGAACACACTGCAAAATGTGGTTTTAGTACTTGTTCTAAAAATTATTAAAATCTAAAAGAGAAAAAAAATAAAAATTGAAAAGCTCCATTAAGGAAAAATTAGAAAATGATATAATTATAGTGTAATTTATAAACTTTTATTTAAACAATGTACAGTGTAGTATTAAGAACTAGATTACTGAATGGAATCAATACGAAATCAATTGTATTCAAGGTGAAGATTAAAGATTTTCAAAAATTCTACGAAATGATTAAATAACAAGTGAATTTTACAATTTCTACCGCTATAAATGATAAAACATTGAAAATCAATAGATAGCGAATAGATTAGTGACGTTTAACTCATATTACCCTAAACACATTATTTTTTATATCATTTTTGAAGTTTTTGTTTGTTTGCGCGTGCAGGTTAAAATTTAATGTGCCTTTCATTAATTGACATTTGGTGTTTCTCATATTTTATAGAACTTTACACAGTCGACGACAAAACTTTATTCATCACCAACAGTTATACCGCAAAAAAAGTTTGAAGATGAAAAGCTAAATCATGATGAGGAGCGTCTAGTGACAAAAGTATCAGTAGAGCAATTGAATCCAGAAATAGCGAAAGTGATAGAAAATGACGTGAAAATACAACAGAGCAATAATCAAGTAGTTGTACGAAAGGAATTAGAACTACCATGGAGAATCACGCCATCGACAGATAAGAATAAGCTTATCAAACACTACTTGATGTTATCGAAAATTCGACTGACATGTAAAATGCTTATTTTTTATTTTATTTTGAATAACAAAAACAATAATTTATTTTTAATTTTAGCACTTGTTGTTATAACATCGATGGCTGGCTATGCAATGGCACCTGCACCTTTTGATCTCAGCACATTTCTTATGTGTTCTGCTGGCACTGGATTGCTTTCGTGTGCTGCAAATTCGATCAATCAATTTTTTGAAACTCCTTTTGATGCACAAATGTCGAGAACGAAAAATCGAGTGTTGGTAAAAGGCTACTTAACTCCTCTACATGCAGTTGGATTTGCAGCAGTAACTGCTTCTTCAGGTTTATTGATTCTAACATGTGGTGTAAATGAACTAACAGCCGCATTAGGATTCTCAAATTTGGTCCTATACACATGCATATACACACCTATGAAGCGCTATAGTATACTTAATACATGGGTAGGGTCAATTGTTGGTGCCATTCCTCCATTGATGGGATGGGCAGGATGCGCCGGAACACTTGACACTGGTGCATGGATTTTAGCTGGTCTCCTTTATGCTTGGCAATTTCCTCATTTCAACGCGCTCTCATGGAATCTTCGACCAGATTACTCAAGAGCGGGCTATAGAATGATGGCTGTTACTAATCCAGGTTTGTTTAATAATTTTATAATAGGCTTAATTTATTATTTAAAATTTGTTTATTATTGTAGCACTATGTAGAAGAGTTGCTCTTCGATACACAGGAGTAATCACTGCATTGTCACTAAGTGCTCCAGCTTTAGATGTCACAAATATGTGGTTCGCTTTAGAAACATTGCCTTTGAACGGATATTTTGGATACTTGGCATGGAAATTCTATAAAGAGTCCGACAGTGGAAGTTCAAGGAAATTGTTTAGATTTTCATTATTACATTTACCAGTCTTGATGGTACTATTTCTATTAAATAAGAAAGAGTGGATATTTAAAAAATCAAAAGATGAGAAATCGATGATAGTGGAAAAGACAGTTTCGGATTCCCTTCAGCAACTGAAGCCTTTAACTACTACACTGATACCTAACACACAAAAGATATAAATTACACAAAAGATGTTTATTTGAAAAATAAAATCCAAAATTTTAAAATTAGATAAATTTCTTCAGCGAGTTTTGATTTTATTTTTAATCTCAAAAAATACCGAATTTTCGAAATTTAGATTTTTTAGTACATACAATCGAGAAAATAATAACAAACAAAATCGTTTGTTCAACAAATAAAATTATTTTAAATAAATGTAGTAAATACAATTAAGTTCACGATGAAAAGTGAATTTTTGTAATTAAACAATAGTGTTTTAATGAATTAACGTATTGCGATACAAGAGTGACGTGTAAATTTCTATGTTTTTATAATTCATTAATTTACCATAACCTTACCGCCGCGAATACTATAAAAATGATGTGTGAACAAGAATTATCAGCTTTCTTTGCTCATATCGACGAGATAAGTCAGGATTCAAGTAGTCTTGATCAATTTCAATTATTACAAAAATATAGAAGTGAAAATGTACGTCTAGTTCAAACTTTAAGTAAAATTCGAGAAACAACTAGAGGTTTGCTGGACATTTTAAAAGAAGAGCGGCGCATAAAAGCACAAGCACAGCAACAATTAGATCAAGTTAATGGCCAGCTTAGTGAACTTCAAAATAGATTTGATGAGCTTGAACGATCTAATATCAATAACGAATTTAGTTATAGAGAAACAATTGATGAATATGAGCAAAAACAGCAGAGCCTGCTTCAAGATAAACAAGAATTGTCTAAAGATTATTTCGAAGTGCTTGAAGAAGCGACAATGTTTCACAATTATGAGATAAAGAAAGAACGACATAAACTCATTAATAAAACATCAAGCTTTCTTAAAGATGTACTTGGCGATAAATTTAAGAAGCCTCATTTGGCTACGAAAAAAACAGCTTCCAAACGTTCTAGAGCCACAAAGAAAGGAACTACACCAGAAGTTGAACCAGTCAAAAAGACGAAACGAAGGAAACTTGATATATTTGAAATGCAATCGATATCTGAAGCTTCTTCACCTGCATCTTTCTACGATGAAGGTGCTGCTGATATGGGAGATGAAAATGAGAATGATTCAGCCTTCACTTATAATACTTTTTCAATTGGCAATGAGACTTCATATACACTTTTACAAAGCAAGAAAGTATCAACATTTTCACAAACTGTCTCACAATGTAAATGCTACATCGATTTAGAAGACACAGAGCTTGTGTCAGTCGGAGTGAACACAGAAAGTTTTGTTCTTTCGCCTAGTTTACCATCTTTGAGAGATGATGATTTGATTTTTGATCAAGATCTACTAGTAAATTCAACAGTTAATAGCATAAAAGAAATGGGTAATAAATATTTGAATATGATGAAAATGTTTTTGTCTAATGGTGATATTTTAAATGTTTTAGAATCATACGATGTAGTAGATAATGTGCCAAAATCAAGTCAATCACGACGTGATTCTACAGATGGTATGTTACATTTTTATCCTTTTGTTCATCACGTTCTTATTTCTAAATTTACAATTTCAGACTATGAAACGCTTCCAATTTTCTCTACTTCACCGAGAAAAAGCACAGCTGAAACTGCGTTAGAGGAATCATCTGCTACTTCAAACATAATCGCACTTCCTAATTTATCCACAATAACACCACCTAAAGATGAGGTGATAAAATCACTTCATAATACTAAAAATTCATCAAATCAATTCAAGCTACCAAGACTTTCATTAACGCCAGTTAAAGAAACGAAAGATCAAGGCACAGAAACATGTGAGCCAGCACGAGTTACAATGTCAGATAAATCTACTTTTACTACTCGCAGTCTGACACATCGTGGAACAATGACACCAGCCTTAGTTACCAAAAATTTTGGTATGCAATTTCCAGATGTATCATTTGATAAAATTTTAGAAGTGATGGAGTTCGAAGTGCCTGATTGTCTTAGTCCAATAAAAGAAATGGAAAAAATTACACAAAAGACTCAAACAGACCTTCAAAATGTAACTCGCGAGTTATGTAGTGTTAGTGAACTCAATAAAAGTTCTATTAGTAGTGAAGAGCAAAGTTTCATAATCCTAGGCCAAACAATTTTCAATCTGTTTCTTAATCAATTGAAAGAAAATAACAAAACCATTAAAAATGATGATGCATGTACGAGAGAAAAGCTATGGCAGTTTTTGAGACAGCAATATTTAGAACGATTTGATGAACTTACATTTGAGGAATATTTCAGTACATCTTTTATATCAGAAAGTGAATACAATCATATTCTACAAAGCAGTAAGTCTCAAGAAAGTGTTATTGAGATGAAAGAAATTAAGTGTCATTTAGATGCAAAATCAATTTTAAGGGATATTGAAACAGAGCTTTGCGTGTCTGATAGTAGTTCTTCATTGAAAAGTTCTGACAGTTCAGAACAATGCAGCATTGAACAACAAAATTCGCAATCATATGAAGATTTAGCTATTTCACCGATAACTGTAGAAAAAGAAAACGATTGTAGAACATCATTATCGTTATCACCGATAGCTGAATTTGATCCTATTGATATGCATATACAAGAGGTTGAGAAAATTCTAAAAAATATTGAGTGTCTTGTTACAGAACCGAAAAAATTGATTTCGCCAATTTTAGAATTTGAAGATTTTATGTGGTCAACGATTTTTCCTTTTGATGATAATAAATCTAACGAAGAAGATTCACCCATAGAAGATGAACAAGTATTGGATGGTTATCAAATTGAATATGAGCCAATAGAAATTCCAACTGAATTTTGTGATAGCCCTGATGAACCGCCTCATATTGCGTTATCAAATGTTGCACCATATCAACCAAAAATCATCCCATTGGAAAAATTATTCAAAAGCAATTTGGACACTACTCATAAAGATGTTATTGCATACAATCAGAAAATTAGATCAAAACTTGTATTGTGGCAGCAAAAGCATAAAATATCTACTAAAAATGAAGACAAATTGTTATGCAAAATTAGGAAAATTATCAAAAATTATCTCGATTTAGAATGGACGAATGAAAATTTAGAAATATGTGTTAATGAATTGAAAGATCGAAAAGAAACAATTTTGATTGAGGCTATATATGAAACTGTAGAAGACAATCTTTGGGATAAAGAAATTAATTCTGAGTTTACTCCACCTGCACCACCGCTTCCTCGTTATCAACAGAAGCTTATTTTACTCATAAGCAAGTTAACAGAAATTAATTCACGGCTACCTCATCTTCTTGTTGCTGATTTAGAATTGAAATTATTCAAATTTGAAGACTTGTCTTCAGCTAGTCTTGATCATCTGAGAAATTTGGCTTATTATTACACAGCATTGGTTGATTTATTTTTCGAGGGAAATTCATCAATGGCTTTTTATTTTATCGTAAAATGCATGTATTTTTATGGACATAAAGCAATTGTAATGGCTTTCGTTATAGTCAAAGCTTTTCCTCAAACTTTGCCAAAGAAAAGTTTGCTGATTAAAAATTATAATGATTCAGTTGATTGGGAAAATTTAACTGGATTAGAAATGTCAAAAATCCATATTGATTTAGAATGGCTAGATAGCCTCGATTTGTGCGTCATGTATTTATTAACAAACATTCAAATGTACAGGAAAAAAAATGAAGAATTCAAAATCATCTATGAACATGAACTTTTCAATTATGTTCCAAAGTTTTATGGATTTGCTCTAAATTCTATATCAGCACAAAAACTCATTACAATTTTAATGAATCGGATTGAAAATGGAGAATTTAAAAATTTATCACTGGCCTTAATATTACTTGGAAGAAGAATGAATGTAGATTCGACCATTAGAATTTTATTAAAAGAACATCTGCTGCCATTATTTCATAAATGTATTAATGTCGATATCAATTCTAGTAATGGTGACAGCATTGAGCGAGCAAAAATGGATAAAATTTGTCTGTTAATTGAAGTAATTTCTTCAATTCTCAAACCACTTGGCGAAGAAAGAGGAGGAAAAATATTTGAAGAAATCTTTCCACTTATAATAAATATCCATGGTCGATCGAGCAGTCAACAAATACAAGAAAGCTGCATAAAAGCTATTTTGAGACTGCAAAGATTTATAAAAAATCACAAAGAAATATATGAAATCATAAAACATCGCTACGAAAAAGGAGAACCGTTTAGTGAAACACTTAAATATGCAATTTCGACTTTCATTCATCGAAAAAAACAAGTTTATTTCAAAGATTGACATTTGAATGTTTTGAATCTGTGATTTATAGACAAAAATGAGGAGAAAATGTAAAAACCAAACATTTTCATTGAGAAACTAAAAAATAAAAAAAATTGCCTAACTTTTAATTCATTTTGCGTTTAAATATCTGATTTCATCATTTCAGGAACCATAACTTTTTCATTAGGTTTAAAAGCTGGCATTCCAAGATAAGGACAACTTGAGCAACGGAAAGCATCACCGAGATAGCAATTTCCACATGACGATTTTTGTGTGGGATTGATTGTCTTCTTTTTCTCATTTTCAAGTTCTTCCGCTAAACCACAAGAGCAATCTTTGCATGCTTTTCTTTTTCCTGTAGTAGAACAGACACGCAGTGAGGATGCATCGGGAACTTTTTTATCTTCTTCATCGAGTAAATCGTCAGGATCTATCATTTCATCATCTTCGTCATTTAGATCGAGTTTCCACACCTTACTTACTTCAGTTGTTGGTGCTGCTTGAGTTGCTTTTTTACCAAACGATAGTTTTGCCATTGATCCGATTTCATAATTTGGCTTTTCACTCACAACACAGTTCTGTGAATTATTGTATGTCACATTGACAAATCCTAAACATATAAGACGTGTTGAAAAGCCCTCATCATTTCCTAAATTGAATAGAACTTTTCCTTTCGGCTTTACGAAATTCAACAATTTCTGGAGTGTATCGTCAAATAATGATAAAACACTTGAGACATTGACAAATATAATGTCAAACGTTGATTTGTCATAAGAGGCTGCGAGAGATACATAAGATTAGATAAGATTAATGCGCAAATATAATTAATCAAATTATTTTCTCACCAAATTCTATTCTTTCAAGATTCTCTAATTGAACTTTTGCGATTTTCTTCATTTCTAGCACTTGGTTTTCGAAATCTATATTTGTTTGTCCTTCCCATACATAAAGCACATTACTTCCTTCTTTTATTTGATCCATTTTTGATATATTCTGCTTGAAATAGGATAAAATATTGCAAATGTTTTAAAATTTGTTTCTACGTGATTTTTTTTGTTTTTCCTTGTGAAAAATTATAGTCAAAAAGAATTTGCGAAATTCAAAATATCAATTGATAATTTATATGATTAAAGATTTTAAAGTAACTATGTCATTAGAGATAATAATTTCAATTGGAAATCCATAAGGAAATTACTTAAAAAATTAAATTAAATAGTTTTAAAAGATATATCATAACCGTTAGAAAATTATTTGAAAAAAAAAAATATATCAATAATAATTCGAATTTGACCGTTACATAAGAAGTTTCAAAAGCTTTTATAAACAAAACTAAAATCTATTTCTAATTGATTTTATGACTATAAAATTTAATGTTTTTATTGAAAAAAGTTTATAGTCAAATATTGAAAAGTTTACAACTTTTAAATAAACACCTCATGTAATAAAATAAGCTTTTAGAGAATTTTGAGATGCAAATTCCAATTTTGCAATTTTATTTCCAGTTAAATGCAAATTTATGCATTAAAATTCCAGTCATAAAAAACAGTCCGATAAATAAATTTTAATGTTGATTTCAATATATTACAAAATAATTCAACAATTTATTAATTTAATTTATCGAATACAAATTAGTTTAATTTAAATGAAAAAACAAAAAAAAATTGAATTTAATTTGAATGTTATGAAAATTTATTAACAAATGTGAATATAAATAAAAATGAGAGTGAAGATGTGAAAGCTTATTCATTGGAAAACTCAAAGAGAGTGAGAATGAAAATCGTCTGAAAAAGAGATCCTTATCTGTGTGAAGCAGTAAAAAAGTATTCTATTTGCCACTTTGCTCAGTCCTTTCAGTCGTTCGTTCGAAATAAAAAGCACCTAAATTTTTTCCAACCAAAAAAAAAGAAAAAAGTGATAGACAGAGAAAAAAGTTAGAAAAGTTAAAACTATTTTCATCATTTTCAAACTTTCTTTTTTCATTTTTAAATTTCACTCTTATAATTTTTGTTTGTTTACCAATAAACTTTTTTGCATGTTCTATAACAAACAGTAAAAAAAACAAGTATAAGTAAAAGTGAGTGCCCTCGGTGAGAATGAAAAAGTGTCTAATATAAATTCAAGAAAGGAAAGCAAAGAAAAGTTTTCTTCAAATCTACTGATTTAAGGATAAAAACGGAAAGAAAAAGAAAAGAAAAATTTTCGAGAGAAATGTTCGATAGAAAGGAAAAAAATCGACATAATAGTTTTTCCTTCAGTTCTCTTACTCACCCACATATATATGGAATAATATGAGTTATACACATGTGCAATTAACAGAAAAGCAAACTGATATACGCATTTTAGAGACAGAGAAAAATCTCTTATTAAATAATATCATATATAGAAGAGAATATAGCAAAAAAGAAAGAAATCCTCCCAGAACAGTAGAAAAAAACGTTTCAATATCGATTAGTTTGTGCTTTTTGGTTGAAAATTTTAACAGAATAAGAAGCTCTCTTGCTGTTGTTGCTTTTTTTTTCTCCCCCATTTATGTAACCAATAGATAGAATTTCTCTACAACCATAGCTATAGCTATATAATCATTCATAGTTACACACAGAGAATCGTGCACAGTGTGTTATATTTTACAATGGGAAGGAAGGTTACCCTTTTATTTTTTTCTCTTTCGATTTGCCACTCTCATTCGAGACTCGTGAGCTCTCCTTCATTCGCCATCGCATAGAAATCTTCAAACAAAGTGGCGAAGAATGAAGAAAAAAAAAGTGGAAGCTTCCTACTGCTCTTTCCGCTATGCATTCTTACCATACTTTGAGACCTCTAACTTGCGCTTGCTGTCGAACAAAAGGGCGAATATTGAAATGTTAATTTTCATTGAAATATTTTTTTTGTTCTCTTGAATCAACTTCTCTCCTCTTCTCACTGTATAGTATAGTGAAAGCCTTTCTTTTATTCTTTATTCCACTGTCTTGATAGAAATTCGATACTTTTTTTGTGTGTGTGCTGTTCTTCCCATTCTATCAAGTAGAAAGAATTCAACCTTTCTCTCTCTCTCTCTCTTCACTCACTCCATATTGTGCACTACAGAATAAAGAAAAAAAGAAGAAATACACAAAAAAAAAACCAAAAATGGAAATTTTTTACATAACTAAGCAAGATTCTTTTTCTCTTTTCTCCTTCACATGGATTTTCCACACACAAAAAAATTGTATGTATCATGAAGTAGAAGAAGAATAAGAATAAAATTGTCGTCGCGAAGCGAACCGAAAAGTATTCTTTAACAACACAAAGCGTCGTCCATCCATGCACACAATTTTTTTTCTATTGTGTTGTTGCATTTATAAGTACAATAATACTTATTTTTTGTGTGAAGGATTATTCACGTTCTCTTTCTCTGATTGCAATTGGAGTTCCTTTAAAAAGTAATTTACATCGAGATACGACTCTCATAAAATGTACTTAGAAATAATAACAAATGTGAATATAAATTAAATTTAATAAGTTCTCTCTTTAGGGGTTATAGCTTCTTTATTTTTCAATTATTTTATTTATTCAATCAAAAACCTTTTTATTATTTTGAAAATAAATCCAAAGATTTTTATCACATTTTCAATTCACCTAAGCAATAGATATATTAATAAAGTTTTTCAATGCTTTTTTGTTGAATTTACGTTTTTACTGTCATTTTTAATTCGAAATTTCAAAAAATTTTCAAAATCTTTTGTAATCTCCAAAAATTTTTGAAATTTTGCAAAGTTTTGAAAGTTTTATTTCTTTCGTAAAAGGTTTCGCTTTCCGAGTTACCAAAAATAAATTATGATTTTTCTTTTACCTTTTGTGGCATTTTAAAGGCATATAAATGCAAATCATAATGTATTATTGTTTACTTGATTCTTTCTCTATTTTAAGTACTTTTCTATTTAAATTATACACAATTTTTCATTCTCTTTTGTTATTTTAATATTATTCATGTGAACAATGAAGCAAAAATTCAGAATTTAAAAAAATTTTTCATGAAACCTCTTATTAGTGAGATGCATAACAATATATAATTGTCGGTTTAAATGAATGCCAGTAGCAAACTTTTCTCCAGCTCCATTGATATGCTTGTGCTTTAGGCTTGATTAAAATCTATTCAGGATGAATTTTTTTTCTCTACACTTTTATTTTACATAATAATTTTTATTCTCATTTTTTTCCACAATACAAAACTTTGCATTCAACCTACTGGCTGGTTGTATTTAAATTGTATGTAGATGAAAGAATAGGACAGAAAAGTGTATATACATACATTTTTTCAAATTATAAACTTTTTTCCCATTTCACTTTTACATACTATTTGGCCAAATGCAAAATCATGCCAGTATGATGTAGGAATTATTATATAACAATATAAAAAAGTTTTATTCTTTCTAAATAAACATGGTTGTGTTTAATAAAACCAAATCTACAGCCAACAAGCAGCAGTGTGCATTTGATATTTGAATTTATGAGAAAAAGAGGTCTAAGAATGGATAATTTATGATTTAGGCAAAGTGGATTAATTTTAGGTTTTTCTATCTTTCCAAAGGATTAAATTTCTATTAAATAGTAAGAAAGTTGTCAAATCATGACAAAAAGAAAAAAATAAAATATTAAAACAGGCATAAATTGTTGTTATTCAAATTATTTTTATGTTTGTGTTCAACAACAGATTTTCTCAAAGTATTTACTTATTCTTCAATATTTTCCAATTTTAGAATGCATTTTTCAACAAATCAGTTTTAACAGAATTCTCAATGACACAATTTTTCATCATCATCAACTCAAGCACATGACACAAAAAAATGAAATTTTAATGAAAAATATTTTCGTGACATTTGAAAATCATCAAAGTTTGAAGGAAAATTTTTTATTTATAATTTTTCTCCGCAATTTTCAATTATTCATTTTTCCTCTTTCACTTCGCACGCTATGGAATGATAAAAATTTATTGCATAAAACTGAAATCGAAATAATAGCTGGAAAAATTCTTCATTTGAGTTAGTCATTAATTTTGATTCATGTCATAAGAAACAAAACTATCACATAAGTGCAGAAAAGCTTTCTTCTTTCTTTTCTATTTATTGCTCTCGTGTTTCTCTGTAATTGTAAAATTTCTTCATTTCTTATTCATGTTCTTGTGCGAGTAGTGTACACATTCGTGTGCTGTATAATAATTTTTCTGTAATATTGAAATGTATTGATATTGATAAACGACAAAATACGTACACACACAATAAGTTTCTCTTTCTTCCCTATCTCTTACACTTTTCACACAATTTGTCATATATGCCATGATTACTGATTGAATCTGACTCACTCTTGCTCTATTCCCATCAGTATTGCTCCCCTAGCTAGTTGAGCTTTTTTCCCTTTTGCCAAACACAATTTCGCAAATATATGAGCAGCAAGCTTTTCCATTATGTTGTTGTTATTGTTATAGCCTGTTTTGATTCTCACGAGCCGTCATCATCGTGTACAAACTTCTCCAATTTCTCAGAAGAATCTCTATCCGTTGTGTCGTCTTATAAATTTTCATAAGTAAAAGAAAGTAAGAGAAGGGGAGAAAGAAAAAAATCTTTATCCACGTTTTTTCTTATTCTCATCGGGCAAAAAAAAAGCTCTCAGTGAAATGAAAAAAGAGAGAAAAATGTCATTTGCTCTCATTGCACATCTCGTCATAGCGCGCTATGTATGGAGGATAAAACGAGAGAGAAAGTTTTTTGTATGTGTGCGCGACGGAGAAGGATATTCGAGAGTGAGAACAGAAGAAAAAAAGCATAGCATGAATGAGCGGGGCGAGGAAGAAAAAGAAGAAGAGAAAAAATGTGTGAGAGAGATGTGAATGTATTATTTTGAAATCTATTTCATTTTCGTTTCATATTACGTAATATTCAATTTTTTTATCATATAACACAATAATGATGTACACTTTTACGCTCCTTTTACTTTTCTACATCTCTCGAGGCATTGGAAATTTTTAATTTAATTAAATTGAAAGTTTTGAGATCAAATTTTTCTTTCTTTCCTCGTACACACCCGCTTTTTAAAGAAAAAAAATTCAATTTTGCCCTAAAATCTTTAAAATTTAATCAAGTTATAAATAATTTAAGGAAAATGAGCAAAAAAGTTAGTTACTAAAAGTGCACATACTGATATTTAATTGATTGTGTATGTGGAATAGAGATTGAGTGATGGCTACTGAGTGTAACTCTAAATTAACAAAAAAAAGATAATTTTCATACTCAAAGCATTAAAAATTTAATAAAATCTTTCATGTGCTGCTTCTGTTACCGTGCAGCGAATGTTATTACGTCAATTTTCATTCTAAGATTTTCTTTATCCTGAAATATCTTCAATCGAGATAAGAATGTGACTTCAATGATGTGTACATAGTGAGAAGAAACATTTTCATTTTCTCCATCCCATTGGTTTTTCGATGTATTAGTGAAAATCTGCTGAGAAAGAAGTCTAAATATTCCGAGATAGGTGATAAAGCTGTGAATGTGTTGCCATGACTTGCGGCATGAATTGGGCGAAGGTTGAGACTGAAAGTAATATAAAAAAAGGTTGAAAACTACAGGTATATTATTGAAAATTTCGTCTCTACCTGATCCTTCTTTCTTGTTTTTCTCTATCAATTCGAATGCACTAAAAAAGAAAAAAGAAAATTAAGAAATAACATTTTATTGGCATTGGATTTCTCTCTAGCCATTAAACGATTACGAGCGATCAAGTAAAATTATTTTTCTCTTCTTTCATGCCTCGTGTGCCGCATCATACAGTCATTTACCGAATGTTATTTTATTTGAAGTTAAAATCAAAATTTTGAAAAAGAAGGCAAAAATAAATCGTAAATTGTGTGAATTAAATGCAAAGAAACCACTTGTTTTAACCACTTCAGCTTTTTTTAGCTGAATTATTTTTAATCTCTCATGATTAAATTTAATCCGGTAATATTAAAACAAAGATTAATTACATCTTTTTAAAATAACTAAATACACAAAAATAAATTGAATTTTAAATTAAAAATGCAAGATTTTTATTGAGAATTTTCACTCTCGTCTGTTGAATCAAAATATTTTCTTTTCAAATAATAAATTGACTTTTTTT
>JACWBX010003766.1:0-14156 GCA_014622435.1 Polypedilum pembai
TCTAACAATTTTCAATGAATTGATAAAATTTTTATAAATTTCTTAGAATTAAATTATAAGAATTTGAAATATCTTGTAAAATATTTCAGAAATCTATTTTTATGAGTTTATTTTAAAAACAAAACAGTTTTGTTCAAATTCTTCAAATAATGATTAAATTTGACAAGTTTTTGTACTCAAATTTCAATGTTTGTAAAAATGTTTAATTTCAAAGACAAAAAGTACTTCAATCTATCACACTCAAAAAATTTTTAATCAATAACACTTCAAAATGAAATGAGTAAAATGTCTGTAACAAATTAACGAAGCTTGAAAAACTTACACTTTACAGCTAATCAAGCGTAAAAATTATCAATATTCTGTGAGATCCATCTAAAATCTTCACTGGGCTAAATAAAGTCAAATATTAACAAGAAATTTAAACAAACAAAACTTCAAAAAAGTGAAAACCACAAAAAAACTTGAATTTTCAACATAATGATGAGTTGTGGTCTTCAAAATGATTTTTTTCTCAAATCAAAAATCACATAATCGTCTTATCTCAATGCATAAGAAATGAGAGAGTTACATAAATGAAGTCGTTCTTTTAAAGCAGGTGCATTTACTGTTAAATCCTCTTTCGCTCTTGCTCTTCTTTTCTCTTCTCTTTTTAAAACTTTCCCATGCAATTTAACCTTGCCAAGTACGAGTATGAATGAGCATAAACATAATTACATGCAGAATTAAAGCCAGAAAATCCACTTGTGTTGTGTACAAAATCAGAAGCGAATAATCATGATGATTGCGACAAGAAAAGAAACATGTGATTTTCATTAATTCTCTTTTGCAACAAAAAACATTGCAGAGAGTAAAAAGGAAACATGTTTTGACTTACCATGAATGAAATTTCTTTTTATTACTCATTTCCTTTGTTAAATGATGCTATCGAACTTTTCTCTTATTCATTCTCCTTCTTCTCCTCACGCGCAAAATATATAAGAAAAAAAACTTGTATGAAAAATTTTTGGAATTGTTTCGTATTTTTTTAGCAAACGGTAAAGTGACATGACACAGATTTTTTGTGCATTTTAAATTTGTCTCTTTTGAAAACAAAACAGGATTTTTTGAAGAAGAAATTGAATTAGGTTACGTGCAATTCCAAGCATCTTTTTTTAATCAAATGACGTACAAGTTTAAAGCTTGTACTCATATTTACTTTCAAGGTTTATTTTTTTGTTGATAAGGGAAGAAGAGTGTTTCCCCAATTTATCAATTAATCTTTAAAGCAAGATGTTACTAACTCCAAACTTCAAAAATTATCAAAAATAAATTGTTGCAATTTTTAATGATAAAAAAAATCAATTGCTTTTTTCCCCCTTGCAATATTTTTATCTTTATTATTCAAAGATTAAAGGCTCTTAAATTGACATTTGTTGCGCCCAACAACAACGAACTTTGTAATTCTTTAGAGATAATTTTAGTATAAAATAAATGAATTTCAAGTGAATATCTGCAGTTTAATTTTGATTGTGAAGTGAAGAAAATTAAATAACAAAAAGATGAAATTAGTATTTTTCATTGGACTTCTTGCCATCTTCTCAGGATCATCAGAAGCTTTGACATTGGGAGATGCAATTCGTCAATTGATTGCTGAATTCAATATTGCCTTCTTTGCCATGACTTCTGACTGGACCGATAACGCTCTATTCGATACTGAATCATGCGAAACTGTTCATTCAGTAATTAGAGAATCCCCTGCTGCTTGGTCAACTATCTTGAACAGTGAAGTCTACCAAAGACTATTGGCTACAATTAATGAAGCTGGTGTTGCAACTGAATGGGACACATTTGTTCAAAATTCACTTAAACCAGCATTCGGTTATATTACAACTCTTCAAACACATACTTGTGCTGGAACTCGTGGTGGAAATAATCAACTCGTCTTGGATATTCGCGAAACATTCACTAATAGACGTCCACACATTAATGATACAATCGAACGTCTTCAAGCTCAAAGTCCAGATTTCACTGCATTGATGGAAAGAATTGCAGCTGAACAAAATGAAATCAATGCAGTTCGATGCTCACCTCAAGTTTCAGCTCTTGGCGCTATTTATACTGCTGCTGGCTTTGAAGTTGGTGAAGTTGCATCCATGATTGGTAATATTTTCGGCTGGACTGTTGTTCCATGTTAATAATTTCTTTCACTTCTCATTTTGTTCAAGATCAATTGATATTATTTAATTTTTGGTTATAATAAATTAAATTTTTTCTTACAAATATGATTTAATTGTGTTTTGATTGATTTTTGATATGATTGAAAAATTATTGTGTAATATTTGTCTCATCAAATGTACCTCAATTCGTTCACAAATGTGTACAAAAGCTTTTTCTTATCTTAATTTAATTGCAATAATTTCGAGAAGCTTTTTAGCTATTCTTGAAAAAAAAAGTGCGAAATTTCCCAATTGAAGTACTTCTACGTCAAGTGCAGTGTATAAAAATAAATCTCGTGTTTGATAAGATTATTCTTTACTATATAAATATTTGAACAATTCATTAATTCTTTTAGTCTAAAATTTACTTTTTACTGTGAAATAAAAACTCATAAAAATGATGAAATCAATTTTATTTATTTCAATTTTTTGTGTCTTCACATCATTAGCTTCAGCAATGACATTAAAAGAAGCTTTTGAGCATGTTCATAATGAACTAAATCTAGCACTTGAAGCAATGACGTTAGAGTGGGAATATTATACATATCATGATGAAATTTCTTGTTTTTTTGTTCAAGACCTTGCACCACTTTGGTATGATGCATTTCAAGTTGTTTATGCAGATCCAGACTATCGTGTGCTTCGTGATGATTTCACAAATGCTGGTGTGAATTGGGATTCTTTTATGACTGATGAGTTTGAAGGTGCAGTAGGACATTTGCCTTATTTCAAATATCCTTTTCATATTTGTACTATGTCTGAGCATGGAGGCATTGATGCAATGCGTGTAGCTGTAAAAAGTTGGTGGGATAATAGAAAACCTCAAGTTTCAGCTGCTGTAGCTTATGCTAGAGCAAATAGTCCGGATTATGCTGCAATTTACAATCGAGTTTCTGCCAATTCACAAGGAGCTTTTAATCTCCGTTGCAACAATGAAATGAAACTTGTTTACACAAGAATGGCGGACTATGAGTTTGATCTCAATTTCTTTTTTGATATATTCAATGTTCTTTTTGGTATGCCCGTTCCTAATAGCTGCTGATAAAATTGAATGAGCTAATTGTTGTTACTGATAATAAAATGACGCAAAAGCTTGAAAATTTTGAAGTTTTTTGATTGATTTTTGAGTGAATCATTTTAGAGATTCTTTTATTACTCAGATATTTTTAGAGGTATAAATTCAGTTGATGAGTAATTAAAGGTAAATTGTATCATAGCTAAATATTTAACTTTTTCCTTTTTAATCAATGCATTTTCAACCTCAGGTGTGGAATTTGCTTCAATTTCTTATCAAATGAATGCTAACAAATTGGACAGCTCCTGATAATGGAACATTTTTGTCATATTAGTGCAAACATAAAAAGATAGGCAGGAACTGTCACTTGTATCAGACGCAGTTCACATTTCAAAACGACAACAAGTTGAAAATTAAAAATAGAAATTGATAAACTTATAGAAAAATGAAATATTTTGCAGTTTTATTGTTTGTTAGTGCTCAATTAATTGTGATAAATTGTAAGTGATGATGAAATTGTAATAAAACATCGTTTCTGCGTAATTTTAATTATAGCACAGAAAAACTATTTTTAAATTAATTACAATTTGTAAACAATTCGTTCACCTTTCTTGAATTGACTAGAATTTAACAAATATTCAAAGTTTCATAACTAAAAAGCTAACTCTTAAAATTTCTAACAAAACAAACATTTAAAATTATTTCTTTGTTTCTTTTAGCACTTCCAACAAGATCAACTTTAGAGAAAGAACTTGCTCAATTTAACGATGTGATAAATTTTCAAAGAATTTCAGAAATAATTCGTGAATATTGGGAAAATGATCCTTCAATACAAGCTCTCATAAGATATTTAAAAAGTGACTCATTTAAAACAGCATTGAACACATTTGTAAAAGCAGAAGAAGTTGATGATGTTATAGAATGGATGCAATCACATGGAGTTGATATTAAACTAGAAATTGAAGAATTTAGTGAAGATATCAGCAGCATTCATCAATCATCTTTGATTTTACAAAAAATTTTCTACGAACAATTTTCATTGTCAACATTTGAGGAAGAAATCAGAAATGAAATCAAATACGATGAAATGAATGAACTAATTGACAAGTTTTTGGAAGATGGCAACGATTTTGCACAGTTATATTTAATTTTAAAAGTCACTAAACCCTCTCTAGAGAACATTTTCATGAACGATGAAATTCAAAATGTGATTACAGAATTGAATAACTTAGGAGTGAATGTTGAATATTTGAAAGACATAATATACCATCTTTTAAGATGGAATTAATTTATTTAAATTTTTTAGACTCAAATAAATATAAAAATAAAAATTCTTTCATTCTTTCATTCATTCATTAAAAAAATTTTCAGCCTACAAACATTTCACGCCGCGTTGTTTATGATGATCATTTTCTTTCTTTCTCTCTTTTCTATTTTGATCATGTTTTTCGCACAAACAAAAATTTTCTCTCTCAGAATTTCCCACATGATCATGAAAAAATTTACATTTGTATTTGTGAGAGAAAATTTTCACTCAATATTTTTCACTGAGAAGAAAAAATCTCGCAGTTCTGTTCAATATTTCGCATTGAAAAGTCAAAGCAGCAATCGAATTAATTAATAGTGAGGAAAAAAAAGAGAAAGAATGCTGCTAAAAATAGAAATTCTTATCAATTTACGTTAGAACATTTTAGTCGTGTAGGATTTTTAGTTCGAATTAGTCTCAGTAAGATTCTAAAGTTCTTTGATTCATTTGTGAAAAAATAATTTTTAATTAAAGGTGCTATGGGAAATCAGTCATCGAAAACACATAAAGATAAATATAGCAAGAAAAATGTACACTGGAAATCCGCAGGTGAGGAAATTCAATATCAATAAAAATTTATAGATTTTCCTTCAGCATTTTTTAAAATCAGACGAAAAATGTCGAAAATTTTCCCGTCTAAAAAGAGTTTCTTGCAGTTATTTTTAGCTCATTGAACGATTTTTCCTTTTCTTTTTTAAATTTTTCTTCCTCTGATCACTTTTTTTACTTTTATTTTCTTGTGAGTACACATAAGCCAAACGTGAGAGAAAAAATTCTCAATTTTCTCAATTTCACATGTTTGCATTTTAAATTTTCTCTCTTGTGAGATGAAAATAAACAATAAATGAGCTAAATTTCTCAATATTTATAAAGACAAAACTTTTATTATTTCCTCATGTTCGATTTATCTGCCAATAAATTTAATTTTAATTTTTAGAACCGCCACATGCTCCAGGAAAGCCATACTTGCTTCCTGGTGTGCCAAGCGATGAACCAGATGTCGTTACAATAAAATGGCAAAAGCCGCCTCTCGATGGTGGTTCTACAGTCATTGGCTACATTGTTGAGCACAAGCGAACGTAAGTTTACATTAACTTTAAATTTTTAAATGATAAACAAAAACATTTTTCAATCAACAGTGGCTCACCAAACTGGGTTCGTGCAAATCAACAGTTAATTCAATTCACAGAACTAACGCTGACAGGTTTAGAGCCAGGTTGGCGTTATCAATTTAGAATAATTGCAGAAAATGCTGTTGGCTGTTCACCACCAAGTGAAGCTTCTGATCCACTCACTGTTACTCTTCAACGCAATGCAGTTCAATCAATTGCACCAAAATTCCTTGCTGAACTTGAAGATTTAAATGGAATTGAAAATGAAAAAGTTGAATTTAAAGTGAGAGTCATTGGAACTCCTGCACCTCAAATATCATGGTTCAAAGATGGTTTCGAAATATTCAGTAGTCGAAGAGCGAAAATCATTACAGAGAATGACACGAGCACTTTAATTTTCTATCAATCATCGTTGACTGATGAAGGTGAAATTAAATGCACAGCAACAAATCGAGCTGGTTATGCTTTTACAAAAGCTCGATTAATTATTGAAGCGCCGCCAAAAATTCGTTTGCCACGACAATATGAAGATGGTTTGATAATTGAAGCTGAAGAAGTGATTAGATTAAAAGTTGGAATTGCCGGTCGTCCAGTCCCATCAGTACAATGGAGTCATAATGGTGAAATAATCACAAGTGGAGGGCGTTATGAAATTTCAAGCAATGATAAAAATTCAACACTTAAAATTTCAAACACATGCCGAACTGATCGCGGTGAATATCACTTAAAAGCTTCAAACTCACTGGGCGAGGATTTGACATCATTTTTAGTCACTGTCACTGCTCGACCAACTCAACCTGGTAAAATTGCAATAAAAGTTCTTCCTGCCAACACTGTAACACTAACTTGGTCTCCTCCTGACGATGATGGCGGATGCAAAATTGGAAATTATATCGTGGAATATTTTAGAATTGGTTGGAATGTTTGGTTAAAAGCTGCAACTTGCAGAACTCTTGCAGTGACATTAAATGACCTAATTCCTGGCTCTGAATATAAATTTCGAGTAAAAGCTGAAAATCCTTACGGTGTTAGTGATCCAAGTGAAGATTCTGATGTGCTTTTCATCCCTGATATTAAACGAGGCATAACAGACCCAGCCAAAACCAAATCTCAACCTCATCTCAGTCTTGATAACGAATTCGGACCAATCGCACCAAGAAGAAAATTATCACCATCACCAGCACGATCGAAACTCACAGAAAGCATTGAACAGCAGCAGCAAAAGAAATCTGCAACAATTCCTCAGATAAAATTAAATACAAAAATATTCGATGATGAAACGATTGAGCGGGACATGAATTATGGTGCATCAGATGATTTTTATAAATTTGGTGAAGTTCCTTCAACATCACTTCATGAAAAGTCAGAATTAGAGCAGCAAGTTAGACAACTTAAAAATGCCAAAAATAATGTTAAATTCAACGACAATTTGAAGACAACAAAAATCGAAGACGAACCCATTTATGCGAATCTTCCAAAAGACAATCCACAAGAAAATTTGAAAAAATACGCAGGAAAACGCACATTTTTGGATCTTTCAAAGACAGGTGGCGATGCAGATAGAAGCATTCAAAATAGCAGTGAATTTATGCTAGTTCTTTATGCTGATAAAGACTCAAAAGGAGAAAACAGTAAATGTCAATTTCTTTTTATTTACAATTTTCTAATTTTTGTGCCTTTTTAGAACATGACTCATTTGAGCTTGATGATTATTTTGAACCACCTAGACCATTATCACAATCAGCACCAGAACTTAATACAGCAATTCCTGATGGTCCATTTATGCGTCCAGCTGTAAGCTCAACAGAATTACTTTATGAACGTGCAATGGCAAGATTTTATAAAGCAGTTGAATATGAAAAAACTGAAACAGAAAGAAAAAGAAGCATAAGTGTTGATCAAGAAACAAGACGAAGAAGTTTCAGTTTCGATCAAGAAGGAAAAAGATTGAGCATTCAATCTGATTCACAAGAAGCTGCACATACTCGATTAAGATTAAGTTCGTTACCAGAAAGTGAGAAAATGAGTGTTTTAAGAAGACGATTATCAGGAGAAGCACCAAATTTGCATATAAATATTCCCAAACGATTGAGTTTCACTAAGGATGAAGAATCAGATGAAATTGACACAACATATTTAAATACTTTAAGAAATGAAGAAATTTACAATGTTGAGCGATCTCCTTCACCTTTTTTGATGGCAAAAGAAAAAATTGAAGAAGAAAAATTCAGTGATGATTACACAGATAGTACTGCCTCATCTGATGATGAAGAAGCATCACCAAGACGTTCTCGATATCGTACTAATCAAAAAGAAAATTATCATGCGCGAATGCTTTCGCCTTATCGACAACCACAAAAAGATGAAGCAGCTGAAGTTCTCACCAAGCTCAAATCGCCACTTCCTGATCCAAATTTTGTTCCTAAGCCAATTTTGAAACGCCCTGCAAGTGCTGACGGTCGCAAACCAACAACTCCAATCACACCTCAATTAATTGTCACTGAAAGACGTTCTTTGTCACCATCGCCTCCAATGAATCGAATTCATCGCAAGAGTGTCGAAATTGACACAACTCCTGTGATTATTCGCGATACAATTGAAGATGAAGTTTTTCAAAAATCAGCTGTTCCAGAAGTACCAAAGATAAATGTAGAAGAATCAAAAGTTGTCAAACAACCGTCACCTCCGAAACCTGAGCCTAAACCAGAACCTGAAGAAGAAGAATTTAAACCTGATCCCGAAATAATTAAACGAAATGAACAGACAAAACGAAAAATGCTCGAACGAAGACAAAGCTCAATTGAGGAGAACAAAGTGATGGCTGATTTTTATGGTGACATTATCAAAACTCACTCGCTACCAACAAAACCAAAAATTCCCATTTACATGGATCCAGAAGCGCTCAAGAGACTTGAAGTTGAAGAAGAACAGCAACATGATTCTGGTGTGACTTCATCAGCTGAAATTTCACCACAATCAAGCATAAGTAAACCAATTCAGCAGCAAGAGCAGCAAAATAGAAGTCCTTCACCTTATAGCAGAAGAGCATCAGATATAGCAAAAATATCACGACCATTCTCACCACCACCAAAAACTGAAGAAATTTTGAAATCACGAAGAGCATCGGACAGCACAAAAATTCAGAATGCAATAGGAAAGGAAAATTTCTCAAATTTACCGCTAAAAGACACAATTGAAACTTTCAAATCGAACTATAATCGATTAGAATTAAATAAATCGCCTTCACCTCACAATTTTAACACTAGTGAAGCAAGTTCAACAGATGAGCTTCTCCAAACACGTGGTAGAATGCTTGAAAAATCATCATCAGCAACTGGAACACTTCCAAAGCGAAGAAAAGCTTCAAAATCACGTAGCAGAGACAACTCAGTGATTAGAACACCTGTTGAACTCAATTCACAACCAACAAGACGTATGAAGTCGTCATCTCGCACAAGAAATCGCAGTGAATCAAAATCACCGACCGCAATGAACAGAAAAATTATCATTAATCGCGTGGCACCTCAAAATTTGGCACAGAAGTATGAAACTTCATCACCTTCACCACCACTTTCATCACGCACAGCAACACCTAGTGAATTGCAAGAAGAAGTTGTCCTGAAAGTCAAGAGCAATATGACTTACGCCACGGATGTTTCAATTCTTGCATTTGCCACATATCTTTACTTCTTCAAAAGCGCATTGCTTGCACTTCCCATTTTAATACTTCTGATCTATCGACAAATTGCAAACAAAATTCCCGATTGGTTAAAAAGAAAGAAAAAAAGTTAACGGACTTTTAAAATTTGAATTTTAAAAATGTTTGAGAATCACTGCTACAGCAATTTCTAAAGACGAATTTTTCATTTTTTTCTCTCTTAATGACTATTGTTGATTTTAAAAGAATTTTTGAATGTAACGCACTTTTTTCTATTTCACTCTTGAAATATTTTCTTTTTCCTCACAATTTAAGAATTTTCTTGAGTGAAAAACTTTGGTAAAACAAAAATATTTTAATAATTATTATTGGTTATTTATCTTTATTGTAATAAAATTATTATGTTTAACTTCATTCAAATATTTAATAAAAATTATTATGAAAAATAATTCAAGACTTAACTCGAACTTTTATAACTTTTCCTTCGACGTTCAAACACAATATAGTTTTCTTTGATTTTTTTGTTTCAGCAATCAATCTTACATTGATAATCCAAAACTAAAAAAAGAAAAACTTTTAAATTCGCATTAAAAAGTTTCTAAATTTTACTTACAGATCCATCCAGTGGTAACATAGAAAAAACTCTCATATCAAAATCAGCATTATCAAACGAATAATTTCCAACTTTTAGCGGACATTTTAATTGTGGATGAATTTTACTAAACATTTCTGTAAAAATTCCATTTTTCTTGATTAAAATGTAACAAAAATTTTTCAAAGTAAAAGTATCAAGTTTTTCACAATTATTTCTGTCCAAATCGCATTTTGTTGTATCAATTGCAACATAAATTTCACCATTAATATCATTGCGGACAAAAAAGTATCCTGTAAAATTCATAGAGTCGATTCCACCTGATCCACGTACAATAAGTTGCATTGATAAATTGTCCGGAGGGCAATTTTCATATTTTAGTGGAACCATTTGGCGCGCAATTCGCTAAGTAATTTGAAGATCATTAAAATGGTAAAAAGTTTAAATTTATTTTTAGCTTACACCACTACTATAGTAAATGAATGAAAAAGAAACAACAAAAATAGCTGCCAACAACTTCATTCTAAATTATTTTCTCTTCTAACAGGAAAAAAAGAAATCTGTCAAATTTATAGCTTATTGTTATCAAAGATAAAATCGGTGACAATTAAAATCGCATTTTTATTTTTGTAGATTTAAACTAATTTGAAAACTATAAATTTACATAAAAGTTTTTAAATTAAAAGAATTCAATATTTCTCTGAAAATTTCATTATTTTTCATTAAAATTGTGCAAATGATTTTCAAGATGTAAGTGTCTAATTCTGTGCAATTATTTCTTACCAAATCACATCTGCTTGAACCAATTGCAAGATAAATATCACCAATGATATTTTCAAAAATACACAAAAAATTGTCCCGTAAAATTGAGTTTGCCGAGACCAACTGAGGCTTTTACAATTAGTTTCATCGATAAAATGTTTAATGGACAATTTTCATATTTTAAAGATACTATTTGCCGCGAGAATTTCTAAGAAATGAAATTATAAGATGAACAAAGAATTTTAAATGCATTTAACCTACATCACAATTATGAAAAGAATGAATAAGGAAAACACAAAAACAGCTGAGAGCAAACTCAATGTACTTTCTAACAAAGAACTGTCAAATTTTTATAAAGAGACATATCCGTCGTTCTAAAAATTCTCACCAATTTTAATATCTGATGAATATCAAAAATGATTTAAAATTTCAAGTAACAAAAATTTTTACTTTTATTTGTATGAAATATTATACAAATGATTTTTTTGTATTTTAGTTTCTTCCATTTATTTAAAACCTAAACACATTTAGCTATAAAGAATTAGCTGACAAATGTTGATGCCAAAGTATACAAATCAAACGAATAAACCGCTTCTCAATTCGATACTGTCAGTCCGAGTTATGGTCGGAAAACTGGCGTATGGCGTCTGTATAAACACAAAAATCGACAAAGGCATAGCATATCATTGAAAAGGTCTTGACACGTAGAATACGATTGAAATAAAAGTCAGTGCATGACAATGACTAATAGTAGATACTAGAACCTTAACTCCGGGCATCGAAGTACTTTTGAAAAGTTCTTTGAGAATTATGAGATGTAAGCGCTTAACTGATCTACAACATGAGTTCCAAGGCTCACATAGTCTTTGAATTTATTTAAAATGTTAGAATTAATGAGACAGCCGTACATTCTAATGACAAAACGTAGTATAATTATTAAATATTAAATTTTGATCGATTTCGTTCAACGCAACAAAACATTTTTCAACACGTATGCAACTGCACAAATTCACAAGCTTTAACTTCATAATGTATATAATTGTCACAGCAACAGTTTGAAAACAATCAAACTGCACATGTGTCGTAATAAAGTGTCAATGGATAAATTTTTTAATCTTATGCCATTTTTTCTGCACTGTTCATTTTTACACCAGCTCTTGAACTAAATAGCCGTAAAAAATTATTATTTGTGAACATTTTTGATCTCTTATAATTCAAATAATGGAAAAATTGAAAGTTTGGCTTCAAAACTTGAAGATTAAGCTCCAAAAGTTGAGAGGAAGAACCACTCGAATGCCTCTAATGTTCATTCAGTTTAATGAGTTTTTATGGTACGACAAATTTCTTGTCCTACTCGGTTATTCAGTGTTAAAAGTGTCACAAAAAAATGAAAAATTGCAAAGAAATATTTGCTTTGGAGTATTCACAGTCTTATTGATGTTTATGGTTTTAATAGAAATTTCATTAGTAAGATCAATCTTGAACTTGATGGATGATGATAATGTTTTGACAGCTATGGAAAATATTGCACTAAACGGCGGAATGTTCTTAATGTTTCTCAAATGGTACATGTTATTACATAGTAGTCATGAAAGGGTTGTAAAAATTGTAGAAAAGCTTGATGAACATTATCCGCACTCTATTGTTGATCAAATTGATTTCCACACTGAAAAATACTTAAAACGACTTCAAATATTTCAAAAATATCATTTTTTCATGATATGGATGACACACATACAATATGTATTGATGCCATTTTTACATCAACTATACGGCTTGTTGAGAGGAGAAGAAATCATGTGGGAGCATGTACTTGCAATTAACCTTCCATTTGATACAATGAATGCGGTATTTTATTGGCCAAACCAATTTTTTGTGTATCTGATATTGTTCTTTAGTGGAATGATATTTTGTAGCACTGATATGCTTTATTCAACTCTGACTCATTTGACTACAATGGAATTGGACATCTTAGCTCAAATAATGGCTGAAATTGATGATGAAGATGAAGTAAAAGCACTCAGTGAAATAAAAATATTAGCAGAAATTCATCAACAATTGATTGAAGTTACAAATGAATTGAATGACATTTCATCGCCATTGCTTCTTATCAATGCATTTAGTTGTCAAGCTACTAATGCTTTGTACTATAGCATTTCTAGCAGTTGTAAGTTTAAAATAGAAATGATTTCATTTAATTACTAATACTTTCAATTTATAGTCTGGAGATGGACATTATTTCAAAATAAAATACATTATTTGTGTAATATTTGTTGCATGGCTCTTTTTCGTTCAATGTTATTTTGGAGATGCTATGAGCGAGTAATAAGAAATTGTAAAAAAAAATAAATAAATTTACTACAAATAATTTTTTCAGTGCTTCATTGAGAGTTGCAGAAGGTGTTTACAACAGTGAATGGTACAAAAGAAGTCCAAAATATCGTAGAATTGCTTTACTAATAATGATGAGAGCACAAAAAGCTCAAAAACTTACAGGATGGAAATTTTTGGACATCAATTTGAAATCTTACTATTGGGTAAAAATTTTATTGGCTTATTGAAAAATTAATCATTTTCAGTTCATACAAACAACTCATAGCTATTACTCATTTCTATGCAGAATTTATAAATCATAAATTATTAATGAAAATTATAATGTATAGCTTAGTGCTGTTTTAGTGACTCTTTTATTATGCATTTTCACAATAGATTGTCATGTACAGATGAGTCAGTTGCTGTTTGCTCTTTATTTTGGCTTGATCTGCTTGTATATGTGTCTACATTATTACGTTTCATGGAATTACTTCTCAAACGAATTTATGTTTAGTTTTTGAAATTAAAAATTAATGAAAATAAATTAGAAACTGGATGGTTACAGTAAATGAGTTCGTAAAAACTTAAAAGAACAAAAATGATGGTGATTTAATCTGTTGTGAGAAAATTGAATCGGAGAATTTATAGAAAATAAATTAAAGGAAAATTAACTTAATTTAATTATTTTAAAAAATTTTTATCTTTAGATTCATCTGTATAGCATTTAATAGATAGTCAAAGTTTAATAAGTTTACAATTCATAAGAGCATTGATGTACCAAAGTGTTAGAACATGAAATAAATATGAAGAATTTTAAATGAAATTTATAAACAGAAACATTTATTATGTTTATGCTAATTTACATCAAAAAGAAATTTTCACATTATAAAATTAAAAATTCAATGAAAATTAATAAAAACTTCAACGCAACAGTTTATCATAATAATTTCCAACCAAAAACCTTTCCCACATGAAAAAAATAAAAGAAGTTGATCGATATTTGCATTATACAACTCTTCTTCAATTTTACCCTACTCTTTTCTGTAACATGATACAAACATTGTATGCTTATACAAATAAATATCAATAGGTAAAAATAACCATAAATATTCTCTGTCCTTGCCAAATAAACGACATATGCACGAAAAATGATCAAACTGTGAAATATAAATAAAATCTGCTGGCTGGCACATGCTTTTTTTT
>JACWBX010003766.1:14549-36908 GCA_014622435.1 Polypedilum pembai
ACGTTTCATGGAATTACTTCTCAAACGAATTTATGTTTAGTTTTTGAAATTAAAAATTAATGAAAATAAATTAGAAACTGGATGGTTACAGTAAATGAGTTCGTAAAATCTTAAAAGAACAAAAATGATGGTGATATAATCTGTTGAGAGAAAAGTGACTTGGAAAATTTATAGAAAATAATTTAAAGGTAGATTGACTTAATTTAATTGTTTTAAAAATTTTTATCTTTAGATTCATCTGTATAGCAGATAATGGATAGTCAAAGTTTAATAAGTTAACAATTCATAAGAGCATTGATGTACCAAAGTGTTAGAACATAAAATAAATGTGAAGAATTTCAAATGAAAAATCATTTTTTTGTTTTCTAAAAAATAGCATCAAATATAAATTTTCACATTATAAAATTAAGCATTCAATGAAAATTATAAAAACTTCAATGCAACAGTTTATCATAATAATTTCCAATCAAAAACCTTTCCCATATGAAAAAAATGAAAGAAGTTGATCGATATTTGCATTATGCAACTCTTCTTCATTTTTACCCTACTCTTTTTTGTAACATGATACAAACATTGTATGCTTATACAAATAAATATCAATAGGTAAAAATAACCATAAATATTCTGTCCTTGCCAAATAAAGGACATATGCACGAAAAATGATCAAACTGTGAAATATAAATAAAATCTGCTGGCTGGCACATGCTTTTTTTTTCTTAGATACAAACACCAACATCTGTAATTTATCAAAATTTTTTTTTTTTTTCTCTCCTTCTTAATTAATATCGTTCGATGATGAGATGAGAGATGAGTATTAAGAAAAAACCGATTATAAACGCACACACATTTTTTTTTTCATCTTCTTTTTAAATAGAGCCATGACACTCGACAATAATAATAAAATGTAGGCGCAAAAGAAAGAAGGAGAAGAAAGAGAATAAAAATAGAAAAGAGCTCTTAAAAACATCTGCATGTATCCTTTTCATTGTGGCACACACATGGGTCTCGCGAAGGAAATAGTGAAAGAGAATAAGAAGAATTAAAAAAGTTTCCCCTTAAAACGGCTGTCAAAAAAAACTGTTCAATTCTGTTGTTACGCACACAAGCTCACTTACATTTATGTGCATTATTAATATAGAGTAACGACTACTAATTTCCTGTTCAGCTGATATTCTGGGAACATTTGCAGTTGAAACGTGAACGAGAACGGAGGTGTTGCTGCTCACTCACTTTGAGTTGTAGTTTGCATAAGTGAATAATTTTTTTCTTTATCGTGCCATAAAAAGTCAAAATATAAATAAACATGAGTAAATACAAAAACTTTGATAAGGAACCTAAAAAGAGATTATCATTATTTGGAAGTTTATTGACATCAAAAAGTGACAATCAAGAAAATGAAATACATAAAATGCCACAGTCTTACACACAATCATCGCCTTATAGTAAAATAAATGATTTCAATGCAAAAACAAAAATTGTCTGCCAAAAGACTGATTTATCATTGTTTCTCGATCAATGCAAAGTAATTTTTATCGGAGATTGTGAGACCGGAAAAACATCATTAATAAATCGCTTCACATCATCAACATTCGATCATTGCTATCGTTCAACTCGCGATGTTGAATTTCAAACAAAGTATTTTGAAATTTTAAATATCGCTTATACAATTGGCATTTGGGATTTATCAGGCGAAGAAAAATATAAAATATTAAATCAACCGTACTATAGAAATGCAAATGGTAAACAATTGAAATCTCACAATTTGTGTATAAACAATGCTTATTAATTCGTATTTCTCACTCTTAGTTATTGTTGCTGTATTTGATTTAACAAAACCATCGACACTTATAAATGCTTGTAGATGGATGAAAGAAGCTCTATCAGCTAATGAAAAAAATGATCCAATTAGATTTTTGGTTGGTACAAAAAGTGATTTATTGACGAGAAAGGCACTAGAAGGAATTGAAGCTCATGCTGCATTCATTGCTCAAGAAATTGATGCAGAATATTTTTCGACATCATCACGAGATGAAATTGAAGTTACAAATTTATTCAAACGTTTTGTTTCACTTTCATTTGATAATTCTGTGCAACGACTCATTCGACCGCCTGACTATAACATCATCAAGAATAATATAAAGAGTGAGTAGGAAAATTATAATTTTGTCATCTTATTACTAACAGACTATTTATTCATTTCACGCATCATTTAATGTGACTGACAGACTTAGGCGCATTCAAGCAGGAAGTTAAGAAAAGAAAAAATTTATGGACTTGGTTGAGTAGCTGTTTATAGAATAGACAATAGTGGCTTAAGATACTTAATTATTACCAAATTGAAATTAACCAAATATTGACTGTACAAATAAAATATTTAATTTTTAAATCAATCATAGTCAACTCATGTTTTTTTATTTTTAAAATGACAAATGAGAAAATTATAAGACAGTGGAAAGCAGCAGCAGTTGATGTTAAGCCAAATGATAGCGAAATTAATTTGCCGCCAATTGAGTTGAAAAAGGATGTGGCAAAGGTATGCATATCCGGTAAATGTAAAAATGAACGAAAAAAAATTCACCCTAAATTTCATATTTCAGTCTAAAGCGAATCGAGCTCGTTTTAAAGAATTTGTAAAAGAAATTCAAGAAACTAACAAAAATATCATCGAACGAAAAACAATTTTTGTTGCAGAAGATGATGCTAACAAGAAAAAGAATCTCGCATATTATGACAGAAGCATTTACAATATTCTCAAATTACGGAAACACACTGATGTAATGTGGGAAAATAAATTTTACTTGTTGCTTTATGAATCCATGGCAACAAATAAAAATGTTTTTAACACCATAACAAACTCATCACTTTCACTCTAGATTTTTCATAACGAACGTAATGTCACACCAAAATTATTAACTGAGATAGATATCACTGATATTGAGGATAGTTTTACGAAATTAGACCGGAAACAGCGAACAGATTCACTGTGGGATACTTTAGTTGATTCATTCAAAAGACAGAAACTTCCTTCAGTAAAAGATTCATCAGAAACTGAAATAATTGACATCGATATGGATGACATCACGGCAGAGGCAAGTTAATAAATTATGTTAAAATTTCAAGATTTTAATCTTTCTTGCTTCATTTTAGCCAATCGATCGAGTTGATTCGGTTGAGATTCTTGATGTTGAGTCAACAATTCGTCAAATTAAAGAAGACAGAAAAGCACATCCGTCTGCTAAACAACCAAAGAATTTTATCAAGTTAACATTGACAGAAACTGATGATATAGTTTTATATGAGAGTGTTAGCTTAACTGAACCAAGAGGAACTGAAGAAGCAATTCAAGTTGAAAAATACAACACTGATTATGAATATTTGACAAAAGGACCAGGAAAAAATAGAAGAACTTGCAATGCTGAAGTTCAAACTGAAAATATTCTTGTTAAATCACGAAGCTCAAATACTGAAAGAATTAAAAAGCAAGATCAAGAATCTTTTGTGAGCAATTTTGAAATGTTTGATACATATGCTGATTTAGCAAAACGAACAAAAGAAATTCAACTTGATGATGAAAGCCATAGAAAAATTGAACTCACTACTTACTCAAGAGAAGGTGAAAACATTGATGAAGTTCTAAATGCAAATGAAAATTTTCATCTTTCATCAATGATTCTTCAAAGACTTCTTGCTGGAAATATTTATCGTGAAAGACAGAAAAGATTTCGAAATATGATTGAAAGAAATCCGCTTGATTTAAATTTAAAATATCTTTATCGGTTGCAAACATTATGGACTTACAAGAGCATTGACACGCAAGGCAAAAATGTCGTTGATATGAGCTGGTGTAGAACAAATAATGATTTGTTGGCTGTTGGCTATGGAACTTACTATTATTGTGAGAGCAAAGAAAGAAATTGTGGAGCAGTTTTAGTTTGGAGCATTAAAAATCCTGTCAATCCTGAACGTTGCTATCGTTATGACATTCCAGTAACTGCTGTTGAATTTTCAACTAAAAGTCCACAACTACTTGCTGTTGCTCTTTATGATGGAACTGTTGAAGTTCTTGATGCCACTGATATCAATGTAAAAATTCAACATAATGTTGTGGCTAAAAGTGAGCGAATTACTTCGCCTGGTTTTGAACCAATTTGGCAAATTCAATGGATTACGCTAAAAGATAAAGAATTTATCATTACTGCATCGCAAGATGGAAGAGTTATGAAGTATGAAATTGCAACTGGTCCATTTTTAGTCGCTTTCCATCAACTGCGACTGAATAGAGTTGAAGGAACAGTCGAAGCTTTGAGTGTTGAACATAAAAAAAGTTTTATCGAAGCTGATCGTCATCCTCAAGCTTTATGTCTAAGAAAACATCCACTGACAAGTGACATTTATTTTGTTGGCACTGATGAAGGTGTCATTCATGTTTGTTCAATAAATTTTCCTCATCAGCATCTTAGTGCTCTACAAGTTCACAATGGTGGTGTTTATGCAATCGATTACTCACCATTTTCACCGAAAATCTTCTTAACAACTGGCAGCGATTGGGTTATTAGAATTTGGATTGAAGACATTCTTGAACCAATTATTGAACTTTATGATGGTTTTCAATCATTTCATACAGCTCAATGGTCACCAGTTCATTCAACAATCATTGCGAGTTGCACAGAAAATTCCATTCAAATCTGGGATTTACGAAGAAAAAGTCAAAAACCAGCTTCAGTAAGAAGATTTGAGAATCGTAAATTGACAATTGTCAGATTCACTCCATGCGGTCGTTCATTGTTGATTGGTGATGATCAAGGAAACGTTGACGTATGTTCGCTCGAGGACTTTCCATTTCCTCCACATTTTCAATTTGATGAACTTCAACGTGCACTTTTCAAGTCACTCACAAATAAGCAAGCATTGGAAAAGCAAGTTCGACAACTAGGTCATCTTGGCTACGAAAAAGAGCAAAAGCGTTGATTGGAAACAACGACGAGATGATAAAAATTGAGATTATTTAAATTTTTTGTTTGAGTTTATTTTTGCGAAAAAAAATTGTTTCTGATTTTTTCAGGCCACCCACAAAGAATTTTTTTTTTTATCTGAATTAATAAATCGATACCATTAAAACTTAATCGCTGCATGATGTCGAAGGATGAATTATTAAACCAATTCTTTATGAGTCAATATAATCAAATGAATGTCATCACCACTTAAATTAGAAACTTGATATTGACAGTTTTTTTGTTTCTCAGAATTTTTCAAAATTTTAAAATATTTTTTTTGAGTAGCTCTGAATGTAATAAAAACATAATTTAATTACTTGTCTCACAATTTGTTTAAATTTCCATACATAATCAACGCTTTTTATTTCTGTACAGAAGGCTATCAACATGCTTAACTTTACGACACAGACAAGAGAGAAGAAAAAGTTTCATCGTCTTATTTGAAAGATTTTTTATGGTGCTGTTGCGTGACTTCTCCTTTTGTCGCTCTCTTAAGTGATTTTATTACTTGACACTAACGATTTTTGCAATTTCATGCTGATTTTTATGTTTTGTTTATCAAAATCACACACAGAAATTTACATTATTATCATTATAAACCACAAATCGCTCTTAAAGTGAATTTCTCATAAAATACTAAAGAGATTGAAATTAACGATAACTATAAATATTAATTAGAAATTTTATTTGTCTTTCACATGTCCAACTCCAGAAACAATCGTAAAAAAGAAGTTTAATGCGCATGTTTAGATTTCCATAGACAACAACAAAAGACTTTAATGATTGCACTCGACAGCATTTTTGAAATACCTCTCATTGTCACAACAACGGTTCTATACAGTAAACACATTTAATTGTACGCGTTTCAATCTAATTAGTGCTTCTTATAAATACTTTAAAAGAGAAAAAAATTTTAACAAAATGAAAAGATTCTTTAGTGATGAAATTCAATATTTTTATCTGCTCAGATTCTCATTAATATACAGAACAACACAAGGAACAAGAGCTACCATATATGTATAGAAAAGAAGAGAAACAATTTGATTAAAAAAAGGATTTTTAAATAGCACAACAAAATTAAAACGCATTTTGAATTTAACGGTTATTTTTATTTTGAAAATTTTCTATTTTTTTAAAAATTTCAAGTTTTTAATTTCAGAAGAAATCAAAGAAAAGAAGAAAAATCTGTTCTATTTGTAAACAAATAAAATGAGATTAAGCTATCAAAGATATTAATTAAAAACTATAATTAATGATAAAAGCCAACGAATAATTTTCTCTTTTAAGATAATTCTCACTATCTTTCTCTAGAAAGAATTCATTAATAATTAACACACATAGATATTTAATTGCATCTACCTATATGCTTTCATATTAAGAGAATGTTCTACTTGGTAATTAATATTAATTCATTGCTTGCTCAATTTGCTTACTTGTGGTAGATTGGTTTCAAACTTGATATCACAATTCAATGACCATGAATGCTCTCTCTCAATCATAAATGCGTTCTATATGAAAAGAATCTCGAAATAAAAGATCAAATTGCACACTATAATAATAATTTTGATTCAATCAATGCCCATCAATTTTTCAATAATGTAACGAGACTTTATCCATGAAGCAGATAATCGCGATTATGCACATTGATGATGATGCTGGTTATGAACATGATATATTGCCGAAAATTACTTGACGATGCATTGTAAAATGAGAATGATCTTCCTTTTCGAGATTCTTCAATCGATTCAAGTCAAATGCAATGAAAAGTTCAACAATTTTTATATAAAAATATAAAATTATTGCTTTATCTGTTCTGGTGAATTGGAGAAAAAGAGAGAGGCTTAAAGGTCAATCACACGTCTGCTTGCAAGTCACTTTTGGAATTTAAATTCTCGCCCTGAAAACATAGTCAATGGTCAATTGTAATGAATGCATTTCCCAACAATATTTCAATCAATTTTCCATCGTACTCGATTTTTTATCGTTTCTAAAGCTTTGCAAAGAACTTATAGTGATCTGTCATGAGTCTAAGAGAGAAAGAGGGGAAATAATGATAATGTAATGCACAATCTGACAGTAATAGAATGATTAAATCAAGAAATAATAGAAATTTATTTTCTAAAAATAAACAAAATGAAAAATTTCCTAAAATCAGAAATTTTGTACCTAGAAATAAAAAGACAACAGTCTAATAATAATTCTATAAGCTGAAATCAAGTCATTCCATTATTTCTTCAATAATCTGATTACACTCGAACTTGATGATCTTGACCCGATCACTGCATCACTAAATGCCTTACTCCAAGAGCATATTTAATGAAATTGATACAACAACATTGTAGTTAAAATGTTTCTATTATCCACAGAAAGCATAAAATGAAAGAGATAAATATTGCAACAGTTGAAGTCAATGAAGATAAAGAAAAATGAAATACATAACAATGAGAAATTGATTTTTATTGACATATTGAATCGGTCGATAGTGAAGGAAATTTACAACTACTATGTTGCCATATCACACTCGCAAAATACAAATAAAACACGTCTTAACTATCTTAATTACCTTCTACTTTTAAGCACTTTCTGCCAGACATTGAACTTCACGTATGAGTTTATATTTACATGACTTTAAAAGCAGTTAACCATACTTCCGTTCTTATGTGCTCATATCTTTCATGTCTGTTTCTCTTTCTTTCTCTCTTTTTTCACGTTCACCTTCATGAAATATTCATATTTCGCATTTTCAAAAAAATTGCCGCAAAACAACAACAACCGTGATGTTGGTGATTTATAAGTTCTTGAAAAATTTCTCCAGATTGTGATGAACCGTTGACAATCAATTAAGAAAAGGAAGAGAGCTTTCTTGCAGGCATGAATGAGTGGCATGAAGCAATTTCTTCCTTCATGCATAAGTTGTAATTTATTGCGATTTTCATTTAATGAAATTTGAAAAATAATTTTGAGGAAAAATATCTTACTTATGAATTATTCAGGTTAATTGCTTTTAATTCGTGAACTGTGAAATACCACCATGAATACGAAGAAATTTTATAATTTTGTTCTGTATTTAGTTATACGGGTAAAAATTGAGGAAAAGCTTTTATAATTTAAAAAATTTATTATTGACATTTTTTAGGAGTTGTTTAAAAGTGTTGTAACTTGGACGTGTGAAATTTTTCGTTACATAATCTTTAAACAATTCCTGGCTAAAAATGGAATAATAAAATTCTTTTTACATAACAGAATAACTCTCTTAGCTACTTGTAAGTAAATGTATGACTAAAATAAAACAACAGTTGCAAATATGGCGCACAATTAAACCATAAGACACACAATTTAATAATGTGCATCGAAGCAGTGAAAGAAAGAAACATAAAACAATGCCTTACCACATTCGCAAGTGCCCCAATATTTCTCTTTTTCTTATCTTCATCATACAACACCAAAAATCAGTCAATCGAAGAGAGCTTCACATATGAAGAAAAGAAGAGCTGGTGCTGCTCATTTGGTGCTTCCTATTCTTCTTTTATATGTTTCTTTTTATAAAAGAAATTGCTATTATTCATTCATAGTGTTACACTCTTGTTTTGTTTTCGCTTAATTATATTTACCATATTAAATGTTTGTACAGTATCTACCGCGCACTAGTCGAGGCAACTTCGAGTTTGTGAAGAGAAAAGAAAAAAAAAGAAAGACAATTTTATTTTGTTTAATTTGAATTCGATTGAAAGACAGAGAGAGTGAGGACAACTGAAAGAAACGTCATTTGTTGTCGATTGAGACACGAGTGTAAAAGAGGAAGACACATTGTGCATGCATAAGTGAAAATTTTAACTTATTTATAAGTGCAAAAGTAAAGAAATTAAGGAAGTAAAGTGTTAGAAGGGAAGACACGTGCCAAAAATTAACAGAAGGGAAGTTGGAGCGAGTAAGAAAGACTGTTTTAGTTCACTGACGACCACTGACCAAGAAGCACACTTTGAAAACTTACTTACGCGTCTTCAAGTGAAAATAAATTGTTAGAGCATAACAAAACGAACGAGAATCAGCTTCTGCGATGCTCTCAAGATTGTGCAAGAATTCAATATTTCCATGTGAGTATCACATTACTTTTTTCTTAAAATTCACATTCAAAATCGTAAATATTCAATTCTACATCCAAAATTTTATTCTTTTTCTTAAATTTTTAAATCTTTTATACTCGTATGTTGTTTGGCAATTAAAAAGCTTCATTAAAAGGAAATAAATATTATTTTATTCCTCTACTGAAGATAATGCACACCAAGTATTGAAAAGAGAAAAGAAAATCTCTCTTTACAGTTGGTTTGAACAATATTTTACATTTTCGTTATCGAAATTGCATTTGTCTTTAATGAATAGGGGGCGTTTGTTAAGTTTTTATGTTATCTCATTGAAGTTATCAAGGTTTGAAAATCATATTGTATTTTATTTGAATTTAATTTTAATCCTTTTTAAAATAACGGTTGTTTAAAATTCAAAAATGTGCTTATTTTTGTTTACATTTTCAAAATAGAACGAATTTTAATCTGCAAGTTTAATAAAATTAATAAATGCTTCTAATTTAATCAATTATCTTATTATTCAATGTTAAATATATTAAAACAAGATCATTTTATCATTAGTTTTAAATATAAAATGTTTACCAACCATTGTTAATTAAAATCTGAAAATAAGAAATTTATTTCAGAGTATAAACAGCTCTGGAAACCTTTGAAAAGTGAAGTGAAGTGAAGTGAAGGCAAGAGCAGAATATAATATAAAAGAATGGTGAATTAATTGTTTGACGCATATCATATGTTACTTTAACCTCTCTCTCTCTCTACTTGTCTGCTGCAATTTCAGACTTTTTTATTCTTTCAAGTCTTGCATAAAAAATAAAAGAGTTCGAGAAACCGTATCAAAAGTTCAAAGAAATTTTTTATGTTTAATGTTTTTGGTGTGAACGATATAATTACCTTTTCCCAAATAGCCAAAGTAAGCGCACCGCATTATGAGTTTATAAAAGTGCTTTTTATATAAAAATAATACTCAAAAACATTTAAATGCAGACGAACGAAGAAAGAGGCAATTCAATAAATTTATTTGTGTGTATCATTAGCTGAAAATCTCTGGAATAAAAAATTAAGGAATACGAGAGAGAGGAGAAGAAATCCGACGGTTATTACCGGCCTCGCTTCATAAAAATTCCAATTATTTTATTTTCGTTTTATTTTTTTGGGGCTCTTTTCTGGTGAAAAAAAAACCTGAACGATGAACTTCTGACCCGGGTCAAATTTTAGGGCGTTTGAAAGTAAGAAAAGTACCCGGGCTATTAACTGGCATATTCTCATACATGTTTTCTCTTTAATTTTGTCGTGAGAATGTAATGAATCGTGTGGGCAAGTATCAAAACTTTTATACGACTCACAAAAGACAATGATAATGATGAAACATAATCAAATAATGTTTACCGCAAAAAAAGGAAGCATGCACAAGTTCAAAGAGTAAACTGCACGTGCTCAGCGGCAAATCGCGATCACAAAATTAATTTCTTTGTTCTCTTGCCTCAATTCATCTTGCAGCGCGCAAAAGAAGAAAATGAGCAATTGCACGAAAATGTACGATAAGGAATTTCTTTATTATTCGCGCACATTTCATGTTATGCATTTTTCTTTTCATAAATTTTTAATTTATTAAAGAACTATTCTGCTTGCTTCACTCGTAACTGATATAGCAATTTAATGAGAAATGCCTCAAGATAGAAAACCACCCACTAGTAAAATACATTAGATCAAGAAATTGCAAACAACATAATTTTTCTCTCAAATAACGGTCAATTTATTTTTAAATTTGAAAATTGAAACATTATCCTTAATTGGAAGTATTTTTAAGAGAGAAAATTACATTGTTGCTGCTACTGCTTAAGGGTTAAAAGTCATTTTGCAAGACATTTCCGCATGTTTTAAAAATTTAATGACAGTTATTTAAAACTCTTCAGTGCAAACAATAACACAGACAATTTCTTAGAGTTAAACTGTTTTATTCATAATAACTCAACTGTAACGGCAGTTGCGTGTAAAAAATCATTATTGCATCCACTAATTTCACTAATAAAACACTTATAAAATGTCCAGCATTAAGTGAAGTGAAATATGGCATGAATGTACGTTCAATTGAATTGGACAGCATCTATTAATCGTAGACACCATCCCACATCCCACACTGATTACTTTGTATCGATTAAGTATCTAGTTAAGCATTTAAATCTTTATTATAGCAATCTCATCTTTCCTTTATGTGTATAATTTCATCTCTAGTCGATAAACTGCACAATAACTCATAATTAATATAAATATTCTTCCTTGAGCTGGATCTAGCTTCAATCTAACACCTTTTTCTCTCTCTTACTTTGATTTATGCTTTGAAATTCCATAATTTAATTGAATTTCTTCCAATGGGTAAATATTTACAATGTATTGAAACCAATGCGCATTGAATCATGTGCAGTGATTACGACAATTTTAATATTATCACATTTATTCTCTCCTCCCTTTTCATCTCATTCTCTCGTTCATTTCGTTTCGCTTTTAAAGACAATGTAAAAATAATTGCGATATATATCGCCCAAAGATACACTCTTCGAGACACATTATTTACACTTTAAAGGAACTAAGAAGAAGAACTTTTTTTGGCGGAATTTTCTTTCTCAAAACAGAAAAAGTTTCACACAAAAGGAAGCGAAATAAAGAAGAAAAATTCGAATCAAAAGAGAAAGAAAAAATATACAAAACTCAATCAATATGCGAGGAACCATGACCTTGGATATAATGCATTATTAAATCGTCTTTTGTCTTTCTCAACCATTTGCTCTCATGTCTGAAAACTTCCCGAAAAAAAAACAATAAAGCAAAAGAAGAAATTGAAAAGAGAGAGAAACTGCATGTGTATAATTAGGCCTTTTTCATTTGCCACAGAAATGAAATTATGTTCTCATAATAACTTCACGAAATCTCAACATATCCTTCAACCGCAACAGCAAAAAATAAGAAATTTGTGATCGATTGGTTTAAGAAATTTAAACGCTTGTTTTTAAAATTCTTTGTTTACAAAATTGAAAATTATAAACAACAAAAACAAATTTCTTATCAATAAATTATGAAATTATAAAATTTTCTTATTTTATTGAACTTAAGAGTCAATTAGTAATTTAACCAAGTGTAGTTTTATTAACAAAATATTAAGTGAGATAAATTCAAAGAAATTCTCTAGAATGAGGACAAAACAGCTTAAAATTTTTCAACACTTCTTTAATAATTTTGCTAACAACGAAAAAGGAAAGCCACTCATGTAGTTCTTTAATTTTCATTTATATTGCTTTAATCATACATAACACATGAGTAATATATTGGATATGTTTTTATCGTTGCCCAACCGAAAAATAAAAGTGGAAAATCGTGAGGTTAAAATAAAAATCAAATTAATAACGATCGACTTCACGATCAGCTTAGCAAAAAGAATTTTTTTGCAATGAATATAACGACATGATGATAATTTAAAATTCGCGAATCGAGTAAGCCATAAAAATAAATCTGTCCAATCAATCAATCAAAAATTTTATTTTTAAGTGAAAATTTGAAGTACAATTGACTGTGATAAGATAAAGCTGCGTATTTTTCTTAGACTTAAACGAATATATTGAATTTGAAATTGATGCCTAAAACTTCTTTAATTCAGTTCTACAGCAGTTTATAATGTTCGACCTATCATCTGACAATTTTGATTTGGACATCATAGACATAGAGTAATCATTCTGAATCTATTGGTCTTTGCCTTTGATTTCCACTTTTAACCTCTCGACTAGTATTTGTTTAAATGAATAAACAGATAATAGAGAGCATCACAATCACTTGCAGGATAAATTTCTTAATCAATCTTTTGCAATATATTCTGATCTCGAGCATCTGTTTATGTAACGAAATTTCCAAAAGAAAATTTAATATTTTTAAAAATTATTATGCTTACTCTCTCATTCTGTTAAACTGTTAGTGTTCCAGTCATATAATATATAAAACTTTTGCTATATAAATCTTTAACAAGTGCAAATCATTAATATATTGATGGCTTGGATTATAAAATTCATGTGAATAAATTCTTACGGCATTTCCACTTGTTAGACTTATTACTATCTCACCATATTGAATAGCCACTTACTGAAACTTGAATGCAATGAGTCGCCTAATGAAGACACAAATTAAACGATTTTGAATTTTTTTCACACCTGAGTGTTTATTTACTGTCAAAATGACTATTCAAGATTATTCACCGCCACATGAGTGTCTATTATTTTCTTCATAAAGACAACTGAGAATTAAATTTGTGAAAAAGCTTCAAATTATTCAATTAACACTGGATTTTTACCATAAAAGGAAACTCTTGAATAGTCACAATTGTGCCTTTAACTACTTTATTGGTTGTGGAGCTATAAGTACAAACCTAAAAAAAGTGCTAAGAAAAACTTTCATTTTACACTTCAAATAAATAATAGTTAAAATCTATTGTCGTGTAATTTTGATTGAAATATTTTTTACAAACCATAAGATTTAAAATAAAATTAGATTAAATATTTTTATCAATTGGATTTTTGTATTTTAAAAGGTACTTCAGATTATATAAACAAATACTTGAGTTAATTGAGCCGCATTGATAAGATATGATTGAAATTGTGATTTATTAAATGATAGGGTTTCTGAAAAACAGCGTTTTTAAAAAACAGCTGTTTGCTGTTTTCGATTTTGGCCAAAAAAACAGCTGTTTTTGCTGTTGCTGTTAACAGCAATCAGAAACCCTAATAAATGACAATTTATTAGCTTTTATTGATTTTTATTGTCAATTTGCTTTATTGATGAAATATTATTGATTTTGGATGTTGATCTTATTTTGGCTTGAATTTATGTGATTTTATTGAATATGCTACATTAAGATCCTGGGAGGCCATACAGGATTTTTTCCGTTAAATTTTTTGAAATTTGAATTGAAATTTTAACAATTTCTCCTAAAAATTGATAAAAAGTCACGAAAATTTTAAAAACTTCAAGTATCAGTTACGAATTTAGAATTAAAATAAATATCAATAAATTAGTGTTCAAAATGAAATGAAAAACAATAATAAAAGATTTTGAATTCGTTCTCATGATTTTGCATGTTTTTAACGGTAATTCTTAATTTGAATTAAGTACCAAAAATACGCGCCAATTCAAATTAAGTACCGAAACGGTCTGTTTGGCCCCCCAGGATTAAGATAAGTTGATAATTGTTTTTAAGTCTGTAATATAATAATATCAAGAGATTTGATTGATTATTTACTAATTTTAAGTCATTTTAAAATGAATTTTTTAATTTTAAAATTTCCAACTCATTTCTAATATTTTGAATAGATTTTTGACTTTATTTTCAATCTTTTGATGTCATTTTCAAAATAAAATTCAAAGGATTGAAGAATTCAAAACTTCTCAAAGTTATTTTTCTTTTCTTAACTTAATAATAGTATAATCTAATTGAATTAGCTTTTATATTCGTTTTTGTAGCATGAAAAATAATTTTCTCCTCATAATTTTCATCATCATCAACGTCGTGGCTTGCTAGCACATTCCTATATTCTTATTTCGCACAGTGTGTGAAGTTACAAGTCTCTCTGAGAAAGAACGAGTAAAGATTGAAAATGATGGAATTATGGACTTTACCGCTTCGCATTCTAAATGAGCGCAGAATTTTTTTTATTTCGCTCTTATTCAGCTTGTATTCGAGGTATAAGTTAAACCAGCGAAAAAAGGAGGGAGGGGGTTTAATAAGAGAAGAGTTAAAATGAAAATGCCTTCCAGTCACGCATCACGATCAAACTATTAAAATTCTTTTTCTTTTTTTTCTTCGAACAACAACGAAAAATGATGAATTTTTTTTCATTTCAATATCTGTTGTTGCTAGAACTGAGGGAGAATTGGCGAACATACACAAATGCCTAAAAGAATTCCTATTCTGGTAAATTACTCATTCGCATATTATGGACCGTATCAGATTCATTTCGTTTGCTACTCTTCTTGACCTCATCACATATTTAAGAGCAAAAGATAAATCTCAGACGCACAGGCAACTGTTGTCTCCCGAAAAAAATAAAAAGAATAAATGTCTTGCGATATCAAATTCGAGGACCATAAAAGAAGTAAAGAAGAGCCCATAAAAGTGTCTGCAAGATATGCTATTGTCTCAATTGGTTAGAAATTCCATTCAGATAATGAATAAATCATTCCCAAGTTCTTGTTTTGTTCTTCTCTTTAGTATCATTCCAATGAGCATTCCTGTTCTTTATTCTTTTCTCTCTAACTTTTTATTATTGTTATTATTGTATATTTTTGTGAGGATCATCAAGTAAGAGCTATTAGTCGCATGTTTCTTATTGTGTATGTATCATTTATTTTATATCAGCAAAAAAGAGTCTCTTTTCTTTCTCAAGAATTCCTCTTTTATTCTTTATTCGGGTAGAAAGAAAGAGAGAGAGAGCAAAAAAGAGATTCTTTTTTGACGTGAGGCTTGCGCTTCAATTATGACAGCATTCATGTTGTTTATACTATAAAGATGATCATTTTATTTGAATATAAATTGTTTTCATTGCCTCATGTTATTCTGTCAATTCTTCTTCTCTCCTTCTTTCTTGCTTCTTTTTTTCAACTTTGTTGCTGCTTTAGCAAAAAAAGGAAGCGAATTAGAGCGAGAACAATGAGATAATAAAAATTTCAACTTGGTAGTTTGTTTGAGCTGCTGCCGTTCCTCGATTCTTTTTTTTTTGCATATTGTTCTATATCTGGAATCTCATTTTCCCGCTCCCCTTTTGCTTCTTCTTCTTGCTAAAGTGAGACCTTCTCTTTGGAATTCACTTTTGATAATATCAGAATTTTTACACACATTTAGAAAAAGAAAACGAGAAATTAGTTTCTGAACTTATATGTTGCTCTCCATGATCTTAGTCATAAATTTATGTATGCTTGTCTAAGTTGAACTAACGTCAAAAAAAGTTTTAATTTTTAAAAAAAATTCAAATTTGAAAAACACGTTAAAAATGAAATTTTGAATTCTATGTCAAATTTAATTTTCTAACGATCTACAGCTCTCACCCAGAAACTATTTCTTTCTTAATTCCAGTTTTGGATCTGATATATAGCTTTATAGCTAGCTGCTGCCTTTTTACTTATATATCAAAACATCAATATGATAATTAGCTCACAGTCGCTCTCGCTGTTATGCTCGATCCTTTAGTTTAAGTCTCTCTTTTGCTCTCACTATCAGATGATCATATTTCTCTCCTTCTCTATTTTATATAATAAAAGTTCTATTCATCTACTCACATTTATACATTTCATCAAAAAAGTCACAATCACATATGATTATAAACAAATTCGTGGATTTTTCTTAAATTTTTTTTATTTCTTAGCTGTCTAGTGTGTTTCCAACAATAAAAGATTTGTTGATGTTTTTTTCTTCTCCTCAACTTCTTCTTTTTCTTTTCTTCTGTCCGTTTTCTTTCTTCTCCTTCTTCTTTTTACTATGGCTGTGTATTATTATTTCATTTCATGATTTTGTTTTTTTTTCATTTTACTCTTTCTCGAGACTTTAATTCAGTATCAACATTGCATTACACCTGAGCAGATCGTTTTCAAAAGCAGCTCTTATTCTCTCAATAGTTTTGATATATTTCGGAAATATCACAAAACAAGACAATTTGTAGCTTAAAAATTAACTCAACAAAATTTTTTTGTCAAAATATCTTGAAAATAAAAAGAATTGAGAATTCTCGCGAGAATAGTGAAGTAAAACAAAAAGACTAAAGCCAAAAGCTATCACAGTTTCGTTTTGGAATTTCATTGGAATTTGATAGATAATTGAGTGATGTTTGTTTCATGTTTCTTTGCCTTTTTTCTTGAAATCTAAATCGAATTTGTGAAAAAGAAGAAAACATACGAGAGGTAACACATAGGCAAGCAGCTTGAAGGTCGATTGAGGTAGAGAGTGTAGAAAATTCTTGTGAATTCCTCGTCATACTCATGCTTAAAGCGGCATTGGTAAGGTAAATAAATAATTAGAAATTTAGTCAAATTAAAAATATTTTCATTAAGCTTCATGAGCTTCCAACAATAAGCGAGAAATTTTAATGAAAGAAGTTGAATTGTGTGAACTGATGCAATTTAATGCTGTGCTGTATGTAAGAGCTATTGAACTTAACAACATGAAAAAATTACTTTCCACACCTCACTCATTTCAATTCGACATGGGATGGATGCGTTACGTTAGTCAGTTTATAACAAATTTGACTTTTTGCGCTCAACATTTTTGGATTAGAGCGACTATTTTTATAATCATCTTCCTAAAAGTCAAGCATATTACGTAAAAGACAATATGCAATAGACAATAAATTTTCAGTCATTCAACACCTTCTCCATTATACAGTCACACACAATAACAATAAACATAAAATAATAAAGTCGTCTATCTTTCGTTTGTATTATGCAAAAAAATCTCGTCCATGAGATTATCATTAAATATTTTCTCTTCTTTCGCATAATTTTTGAAAGAAAATAACAATAATGTTTATCATTAAAATGAAATTATTGTTAATCGACATCTAAAAGAAATATTCTTGTGATTATTTCGCGGCAAATTAAATATTTTTTGTTGTTATATTCATGCAGTTAAACTGAAATTAAGTAAATGATGATCGTAAACAGCAGCAAGTCATGTCTTTTGTGAGCATTTTAATTCTAATTAACCCTTTTTCTCCTTTCTCTCTCTCACTCACTTTTAATTTGATTTTAAATCGTAATTTTTGTATTCTTTTGTCTGCATGTATGTTTAAATGAGTGAGAAAGAGAAAAATGGAATTTGAATAATTTAAAAGAAAGAGGGCCGCACATAATCGTTGACATTATTGATGGTCGTATAGAATAGAAATGAAATCGATAAAATGAAAATATTTTAATTTTTAATAAGAGCCCAACTTGAGCCCAGAATGTGTTTCAAATTGAGAAAAATTTCCATTTTATAGTGAAATTTTTCATTAAGTCACATAAATGCTTTAAAAAAATGATGAATGGACTTGTAAACGAAATGAAATCTCAATCTAGCCATAGCTAGAGATAGAGAGAAACCCTTAATTATGACCACAGCTACGAAATAACATCCGATAAAAATTAAATGGCTTTACGTTGAAGAGAAATCTATATTATCTTAGAGATTTATAATCAACACAATGCTTTTGCTTACTTCCAGTTGAGTGAGGCATATTAATGACTACTGTAACTGAAACAGAAAAAATTTTTTAATAGTAATAATTTTTGCAGCAATTAATTTACAAACCTTTCATTTTACTAATAAATATGTTCGAGTGATGAATAGTTAGATAGATAATTGTGATTGTTGTGTGTGAAAATTGCCAAGTTCTTAAGTCAATATGAGAATTTTTTATGCTCGTGAGAATCAAATTAAATTTTCGTTTGAAATAAATTACTTTTTTGAAAAATACGTTAAATTTAATTGCAATTTTCTTTCATTCTTTCAAAAACGCATTTATTCTCATCATCAAGTATCGAATCAATAATTCTTTAGTTATTATTTATATACACAAAAGAGAAGAAAACCACGAACAAACGTTCATTATATGAAATTTAATACACTTATTATGAGGGAGAAACTTCTCTCATTTTTTTTCTTCAATAATTTAAAAATCTTAATTAGAAATCTTTTGGACAAAAGAAAGCAAGCAAATAAAAGTGCTCAATGGAATGTAAAGCTGACGATGATGGGGAGTAAATTGGAAGTGCACTTTACTCGTTCTTATCGTGATATTATAAATTCTAGCAGCCGCATTCGTTTGGATTAATTTACCGTAAAATGTTCTCGATCAAGAGAGAAATTCACTCAATAATTAATCGCATCATTTCATTTCGCGTTTCAAGCCGGATTGCTTTACATTGCACAGCTGGAAAAAATTTACTGATGCATTTTTAATTTCTGATGAAAAAGAAAAAGAATTTTCCGCACTATAAAAAACATTTATTTTCTTCTGTTTTAAAAGCTACTAAATGCCATCTTTTTTGATACATAATAAATGTATAATGATAATTTGATGCGTCTATTTCATTAGTGAACGTTGATTGACCCAATTATTCGTTTTTTAATATTCTTGTAAAATAATTCTATTAATTAGAATATTAAGATGATGGTGTAGAAGTTGAAAAAGTGGCAATTATATCTTTCATTGATGCAAATGTTCCGCTCGTTAAACCAATAAATGCGAAAATAATTAGTGCAATGTCCTTCCACAAATGCCAATTGAGTGTGCCAAGCTTGTCTGGCCACAAAACACAAATTTCCTAAAATAGCAACAGAGAAAATGTCATTGAATGATGAAATTGTTTGTTTCGATTGACACTCACCATAATAGCTGGAAAGGCTAATCCTAAAATTGACAGACAGAAAGCGCCAAAAAGTGAAATGAAAAGACCCAAATGCGGAACAGCGGCAGCAATGATAAATGTAAAGATTGTAGTAATTAGGCGCAAAGCAAGCAAGTATTTATCGCTATGATTTGACTTCTTCATTTCATCACTGCAATAATTTTCCCAAATAATTGATATTGGCACATAACATTGCAATGCATAAGATATGAAAATAGCAAACGTAAATAGCCCACGAGTGATAATTGGAATTCTGTGTGATTTAAAATAAATTATATAATCGACCGACATATCAAAAAATTTAATCAACTTACGTTCCAGGTGGTAAACTCAAAGTAATGCTGTCTTTTGACTCTTCACCATATTTAAGATAACCGAAAAATCCAACGAAACCATATAACAAAGTTACGATTGTCATTCCGGAATTTAAAACACCAAATTTCGATACTAAAAATAGAAAAAGAAGAGACATAAAAATTGATTTTTATGTAAATTGGCGCGACTTGTCAAATGACGTTATACCGAAATTTTTTGGCTTTTCCATGTTGGCCTCGAGTGCTATGAAAACTCCTACGGCTTCAAGTGCAAATAGAACTGTTCCAAAATAGAGCGGATATGATTCGATAGGTCCAAATGCAGGTAGCTTTGACAATGCATTGCCAATTTGTAAATCGTCAAAAACATAATAGAGAACGAAACCTAAGCCAATGAAGGTGATAGCATTTGCTGTGAAATTTCAAGGATATATTGCATCATCAAAAAAGGATATAAACAAACACGTGTTTATTTTCTTCTTCTTACCCACTGTCGAAAATGGCGCAAGGATTTTGAGATTCTTGATGCAGTTAATGGCAAGCATTGGAATAAATATCCATAACATAACATATTTAATTCCAATTTCCTCATAGTACACTTCAACAATCTAAAATGATCGATAATTGAAATAAATTAAAGTTAATTACACAAAAATTTCTTTTTCTCACTTGTTGAACATTTTTCGCGACGAAAACAATATAACAAATGCACACGCCGAGCTGATAAATAATCAAAAAACCATCTGTTACGATAACTGCTGACGGAGCGATCCATTTGAGTGCTGTTGGGCCTTGTTCAAGTGCGAGTTTCATGCTCTCTGGATAAGACAATATTGGTCGACGATGCTTCTTACACAAAACGTATTGAGCCTTGATCAAAATTTGAAAACAATATGTACAAACGAATCCAATAAGTGCCATACTTATTAAACCATTGAGCCAGCCCGCATTTCTGAACGCTTCATGCATTGCTAAGATGCCAGTTCCTAAACATCCCTTGAGTAAATGTGCAAGCGTTTCGAAATTACTAAAAAGAATAAATTAGAGATTTTAATAACAGAGAATGTGAGAGTCACAGACAAATAATGAGAGAGTAATTTATTGGCAGAAAAGATAACACAAGCGGATGAGTATTTTTTGTCAACGTGTAATAATCTTCTCATTTTTACACTATACAGCAAAATACCAGTATTACTTACGATGTCGGATGAGGAACATTTCTATGTTTCTAACAATTGAAAATGAAACTAGCATAAATTGGCTATATTATTAATGCGCAATGTGTGAAAATTACATGTGGTTCGTAATCCTCCTCTTCTTTTGAAGCTTCCTTCTTTGGTACCAAGGCTATTGCTGTCTCCAGATCTTCTTCTCTAAAATTATTTATGATTTCTGTCTTGATAAGAGACAGTTAATCTAAATATTACGCTCTATACCTTATCGGATTATTATTTAATTCCATTGCGCTTATCGCCCTTTTCTAATGCAATTTTCCCTATTGTCGTACGTAAAAAAATATTGAATAATTTTTGCGTATTTCTAAATGGTCAGCCAATCGGAAACAGTAATTTCCGCACGACAATATAAATAAATAAATTTTATTCTTTTTTTTGCGATCTTGATGAACACACGCGAGTGTTTACTATTTTTTAAATGACACTAGAATTCTTTTAAATGTCGTTAAAACATTAATAAATTCTATGCAATGTCTGCAGTCTTCGATTTTTCGCCGAAAACTAAATGATGAAAAAAATGAGTGTTGATTTTTTGTTCTCTCACTCTCGATAAGAGCAAACTTACTACTAACCCTCTTTATTTGATGAAAAATAATTTTGAGACTTGCGTACTGCAGTCATTTGTCTCTCTTTCTCTTTTCCATATGGAACGTAAAATGAGAGAAAATGAGAACGAATGACATGTGGATTATGAAATAATGAACAGAAGAAAAAACGAATGTGAATATAAATTCTCATCTTCAGGTTTTCTAAAATTTAATTTTAGAAAAATATAAATGGAGAGAAATATCGTGAAATGGTAAACATTTCTTAAAATATTTTTTTGAAAAATAAAAAATTTAAAAACACATTTCGCCGGCACTCTCGTGCATTTTTTTTTTTATTTCGCTTACAATGTGAGTCTGTGATAAACAACAAACGTATGTGGTTATTATATTTTTTCTTCTTTCTACACTTTTTTCTACTTCTTCTTGTTCCTTGTTGTGCTCGCTTATTTTAGAGAATGAATTTGAGTAGAATATGATGAAGAAGAATAAACAATTATATTTTTTACAATAACAGACAATATGGTTCTCTTTTTCTTGGAATAAGAGAGAAAATCAATTTAGTTTAACATAATTCGTGTATTTAACTTCACTGCAATTTTTATATACATAAATCGCACCTTTAATAACTGGTCAGAATATACTTGAGTGAAAAATTATAAGTAATGCTTGCAAATAAGTAATATCTACTTATTCGTTAAAGGTTTAAGATAATAATAAATTTCAATGATAAAGCACTCTTTTGAAATCTAATAATTAGGGTTCGGAAT